>BMAV01027741.1:0-59827 GCA_019973955.1 Trichonephila inaurata madagascariensis | reverse complement strand
TTTTTCTATTACAAAGTGGTAAATGTTTACACAGTTTTTAAAAATTTTTTGGGAATTAAAAATTTTTTAAAAAGATTAAAATTTCTTTATATGAAAAAAAAAATTATAACTGATAATATACACTTCTTATTCTTAAAATTTTAATTTTAAAATCCTGAAACCAATGTCAGCATCTCTTTTTTTTTCCCAATTGGTTGTATTAAGATGACATAATCCCAAGAAATAATTTTCGCATTCGAAATAATCCAAGCAAAAAGCATGCATCGCATATTAGAAATCTTTAAATTCCCGTACGAACTCACCCCCCCCTCCAAAAAAAAAAATTATTACTACAGTTAATTATAAATTTTTTTTATTGAAATAATAAATTGATAATTTAAAATAAATTGTTTAAATATTTTTTCAATGTACTTTCCCATGATCATACTAAAATTTAAAATTTTTTTCCCCTCAGTTCCTTATTATAAAAAAATAAGAATTTTAAAAATAGAGTTTAAAAAACCCCATTCACGTTTGAGCAAAGAAATTGCATCGATTAAAAATATAAAGAGGTATATTAGCTGATTTAAATGTAATCATAAACAAGTAATAGACATAAAAAAATTAAAAAAAATATTATTTTTAAAATTTACTAATTAGGGTTGATATGTATGAGGTTTAAAAAAGGAAATGTAAATTTTTCTAAACAAATTGTAAGAAAAAAAGAAAAAACAAAATTCCTTTAAGGTTATTAGCATTATGTTTTTTTTGGGATCATTGGAAAAAAAAATTTTGGGCCTATCAGTCTAAAGGAAATGGGTGCAGTCAAACGTCCTCAAGAATGTTTGGCCGTTTTGTTACGTCCTTCCCCCTAAAAAACGGGACATTTCGACATAAATTGGGGGACTGGAGTCTGGGAACCCCCCACCCCATATCGGGGAAAGGTGGGCATTGTGATGAGTACTTGGTTTTGGGGGTTGAGAAAGGTGTACCCCCAGAGCAGGGGGAATGGTGAGGCAGGTTTAGCGGGTTAGAACTGGGGGGTTTCCCAATGGGTAGTGAGCGTTTGGGCTTTGATTAGCATTGTCTTGGTCTTTTTAATGTCATTGGTTTTTTTAAAAGTAGGGGGAATTTGTTTTAACTTGGGAATTGTTTAAAAATTTTGTTAGATACGATTTTAAAAAAAACTATTATATCTTTGTATATCAGAGGAACTATTCTATTATCAATTTCCCTGGGGGGAACGAGGGGGGACTTTGTCTTTTTGAAATTTCTGTTTTGTCAGAAGAGGGTGGGGTCATTTTTTTTAGAAATAAGAAACGATGTTGGCGAAGGAAATTCCTTAAACATTATTACTGGGGAAACTTTTTTCCCATTCGATTTATTAAAGGGGGGCTTTTTGGGGGTTTTGGGAAGTGGGGGATTTCGTGTCGGGGTATGCCGTACACGTGAAATTAATACAGTAAGGATTCTCCTGTCTTTCTTTAATCTCGCAATTTTTTTGTAAGGGATCCTTTCCGCACTCTGACATCTTGGAATCATATGGATTACGGCAGTATGGGGAAAAATTGTTTCAATTAAAAAAATTTCATGGGACCCCGAACATACCCTTCAATCTTTACCATGTATCCCAAGTGGGAAAGGTCAAAAAAGGTTAAATTAAAAAATATTTCTTGGCATTGTTATTAAAAAAAAGGGGAGTGAAAGTTTTGTTTTTAGAAATTAATTGACTCACTGGTTACAGTGTAGCCAAGATCTTCTAAGTCGGTAATTATTTCTTCAGTCTTAGTACAGCCTGGTAATCCTTTGGCTACTACTTTAATTGGTTTTCATCTTTTGGTTTGATGACATAGAATTCTATGTCACGATCCTCGTCCATAAAATTAATCAGGTTTCTGTATTCCTCATGGCATTCTAAATTTAACTTTAAATGTAATTTCCTGAGGATTTAAAATTTATATTTGGGAATTTTTTAAATTTTTTTATTTAATTATCTCTATAATTATTTTGATTTTAAGAAAAGACAGGAGTCGGGGGTTTGGGAACAGGAATTTCGGTGATTTAGTTTGAGCAATTTCAGGGTCTTGCTCTAGATTTTCAAACGAGTTGTTCATTTCGATTGGGTTAAGCACTGGAGTTGGGGTGTCGGTCGGGCTGTTTTACTAGGAAAGACAAAAACCATCCGAGCTACCTTTGCTATTTTCCTCTAAAGGGAAGATTTTTTTTCATTAAAATTTAAAATTACATGAAATCATTTCAATATCATTATCACTATCATTATGGTTATCATTATCTTTAGGTTTTAAAGTTGTATGATCAGGGCAATTAACATCTAAACATGGAAGCATAATCCTAAGCTCACTTACCAGCTTGTCCCTGGCTTCAAGCGTCTCTAGGAGGGCTTCTTTAAGATTCTGGTAAACTTCTGTTTGCTCCCTGTTGCAACTCCCTGTCCGTCCTTTCTTGCAACAAAAACCTCTTGTATCCTTCAATGAGCACGTTTTGTCGTTCAAGGCGTTCAATGGCTATCCTGCGTCTTTCATAGTCTGTAGTTGGCTCAGCCGGCTAGGGCGTTCCACATCTGAGAAGCAAAGGGAAGCAGATGTCTATCTCCTCTATGGCTCCGAAATTTCTACGAAAGATCAGAGGGAGGGAGGTCTTTGGTTATTCGTACTGTCATTGAATATACGTCTCACAGGCTATGGAGAAAGTCAAGGCTGTAAAGAAAGATTTGTTTTTACTTCTTTTTTTTTTCTTATAAAGTTTGAACTGATCAAGTTTTCGGATGAGAATTTATTTTATTACGAGTCCACCTGATATCCCCCTTAAAATTTAAAACTAATTAAATGGGGATCCAGGTCTGGCGAAAACAACCCCCCCAAAGCCCATCATTTTTTTTCCGATTTTAAAATTTCCCAAAGGTATATAATACGTAAATTTAATTAAATATTTGTTAAAATATTAATTTTTTATTAATTAATCTTTTATTTATTCAAAAATTATTTTTTACTGCCTTTTTTCCCTGAAAATCGACAAAATCAAAAATAGCATGATACAAGAATGGTGAATTTTAAACCCCCGGACCCCCCCCCTTGAAAAATTCCTGTGTGGGCTACTGTTTCAGGTTTTTATCGAGTCGCTATATAAAATCTTTCTTTGTTTGAAGCAAATTTTTGTTACATAATGCTGTTTTTTTTTCTTTCAACTTATTATCAAAAAATAAGTCTCAGCCAATAGTACAGCTGTTTTAGATATGAATCAACATTAAAAACAGAGAATAGAATAATATGAACGTTGAAAAAAAAACAAAATAAACTTGGGTTTTTTTCGGTTAAATTATTAAAAAATGGTGTTTTCCAAATTTAATCACCCCATACTATTAAAATTGAGGCACCACAAATCTAATGTTTCCGTGTTATTTAGCAACCAAATCACAATTAGAACAATTTATTATATTCTTTTTTTTAAACTTTTTTTGATTGTCTCATTTCAAAACTATTTATCGAAATAACAAATGTACTCGTGTATGGATCAGTTATATTAAATGTGTGTGTTTAAAAATAATGTAGTTTTGTTTTTTACCAAATTTATTAAAAGTCAGGTTTTTTACAAGTCCCATTTCATGTGGTTATCCTTTTTTTTGATATTTGGTTATTTGCACGCTTTTTTATATAAAAGAAATTATTTATGAAATAAAGGGCCCTTTTTACCGAAAAATCCATTTAAATTTTTATCTGTGTATCCCCATTTTAATACTCAATGCTTCACCATTTCTCACTCATTTTTTGGTGTTTAAAATTTTTTTATACTCATTATGAACTAGGTTTGGGCAAAATTTTACTGTATTTAACATTAAAGGGAAAATAATTGATTTCCCTAGAGGACTGTGAATATTATCTTTGATAACAGTTTTTTTTTCCCCTTTCAAATTTTTTAAAAAAAGAACAGGGAAGAATAACAAATAGAAGTAATACTTTTTGTGGTTAAAAATAAACTATTTTCAAAGTATATCATTTTTTGAAGATTTAAAACAAAAAAAAATAAGATTATCTTTATCCCAGTAGAATCACGCCCATTATATTGGTAAACTTGTCTTAAAATTTTGGGACATTTTTAGAAATAAAATTTTATTTTTTATAATTAGATACATTTCGGATAAACTCTATTTAAATTTTAAAATTAGCAAGGATATAAAATTAGGGCCCAGAAAATTTTGAAAAAATTTGATACTTTTTTTTTAAAAAAAAAAAAAACTTTTTTATATTTAAAATTTATAAATTTAAAAGTGTCTAAATTTGTAAAACCGGCCGTATGTTTTTTAACATAGTAGAAATGCATCCTTTTTTTTAAAATAATTTACTGAAAAAAACAATTATGTGAAATTGTAGTTTTATTGTTGCTAAGGTAAAAATATTTCAATAATCCTTTTCGCATTTTTTAGGCATTTAAATAAGAATTTATTTTTAAATTTGGCGTTTAATATATTATTTTAGAAGAAGAAACCATGGGAAAATCCCCATTGTTTTTATGGAACGAGAAATTTTTCCCTTTTAAATTTGTGTTTTTTTTTTTTCTTTAAAGAAAATTTTTACGTTAAGTTTTGGGTTTTACTCCCTTTCATTAAAAACTTTAAAACAGGCAGTTTTAATTCAATTTTTTTTCTTGTTCAAACCAAATTTCTTTTAAAAAAAAAAGAATCGCTTCCCCCAAATGTGTATTTTATCTGAATAATTACATTTAGCAGTAACATGTAATTAAATCCACTTTTCATTATTTTATTTGGCATAAATTTAGTAAAAATTTAGTCAGTTTTCATTTTATGCGTAGAAAAGGATTATACTATTTGGAAGGAAAATACTAATTTCCGTTTAAAATGAGTCTAATTTATAATCTGATCTTTTTTTGTATGAAAAAAATTGTTTCTAGTTAATTTTTTAAGTCTGCTCTTTTTTTTAAAAAGAAAGAGTTTTTTATAAAAAATGATAAAATATTAAGCTTTTAAAATTTTCCGTTTAAAAAACAAAAATATCAGAGAAACTCGACTTTTCAGGTAAAACCATACTTCCGTCAATCCATCATTCGCGTATCCTTTTGAATATATATACATATTGAATTGTTAAAAATATTTGGATTAAAAAAATTTATGACCACAGAATGGGGAAAAAATAACCCATTTTAAAAAAATCTATAAAATTATAAAAAAAATTTATTTTTGTCAAGAATGAAAAAATCGAAAATAATATTTAAATTTTAAAAACTTTTTTTCGTATCAAAAAACTTACCCTTTGATTTATAGTAATATTTTTAAAATTAAAACCCCATATTTTTTTTAAAATACTTAAACATCATAAAATTAAAAAATGTTCTTTTTGTTTCGGTTTGGAATCGTATTATTTAAATTAATATTCATTTTTTAAAAAATTAAAAAAACAAATAAATTAAATTTGTTTCTTAATTATTTTCCATGTTTTTTTAACTTTTTATTCAAAATAAAGAAAAATAAAAAATTTTGTTTCATTTTAAATAAAGCCTGTATTTAAAATTCTTTTCGAAAGATGGTTATTATTAAATTTTTAGCTTTCGGGGGGAAAAGAAAATCCCCCTAAACCCTGGGTGTTCCACGTCTTCTGCAAAAAAAGTTGGGTCTTTTTTAAACAACCCTTTGGCGGTTTGCTTTTAAGCTCTTTAACCCTCAAGAATGTCTCTCATCCCCTGCCTTCCCCCCTTTTCATCAAAAAGGCCTTTTTTAAAAAATTCTGCGTGGTTTCATTTACCAATTCTATATCCCCGCTTACACTAAAAATCTTTCTGTAGGTTTCAAAGGGAGTAATAGCGTCTTTCTCACATTCAAATTTTGGGGCTGGGCAGGGGTTATTATAAATAATTAACTAAAATTTTCCCCTCCCGCATAAATTCATCAATAAATTCTTATCTCGTGAACAGGTTTTACAAAGTCAGAGAAAATACCCTTTCTTTCCTCTATCATTTCTTTTAAAATTTTGGGAAATTCCCCCTTTGGGCATTTTGGGCTGGGCCCAAATTTTTTATTTAACATTTATATTAACGATATTCCCACTCACCCTAAAAACCATGACTAAACATTTATGCGGACGACACCTCTATCTCAGCCACTTAAAAAAATCAAAAAACAATTACAATGGCTTTAAATTCACACCTTAAATTTTTAAAGAATTTTTTTAACACTTGGAAAAAAAAAATTTAAACTAAAACAAAAAAAATTGCAATATTCTTCACCAGGAGAAAGAACCCCCCTGCACCACACCTACTTTTATTCCACACAATTTTACAATGGTCTCAAAAAGCACGAAGTCCCCTAGGATTAATCCTCATAAAAAGCTCACTTGGGGGCCAACATATTATCCCGGGGGTCCCAAATTTCCCGGAACGCTTACCCCAAATTTTTTCCCTTTTCCCGGGAATTCTCATATGTTCCTATAATAAAAGTATTTCTCTACACTGCCGTATTGCGCCCCCATTTTTAACTTAGGGAATTTCCCTGTGGGGGATATGGAAAAATTCTAATATCAAATTTTTGAATATGCTCAAAATTCTTTTCCCTTAAGAAATATCAAGACCCCGGGGAAGTATACAAAAAACAGAAAAATTTCTAAAAAAATATTTAAAAATTTCCCCTTTTAAAAAAATTATATAAAAAAATTTTTGGGGTTTTTTTTTTAAATTCACTTCCTCTTTTAAAAAATTCTAATATTTTAAATCTTAAAAAACTATTGCCCCAAATCTCAAAAAAAAGCCCCAGGCGTATTTTTTCTGGATTCTTATAACCCCCATAAACCCCGGGTTGTCATTCCCCGGGTGGAGAATGCCCCCACCCAATTGCAAAATTTTTTTATTTTTTTTGTTAATTTTTTTTTTTATTTAAATTTAATTTTAAATTAATTTCCCCCCCTTTACCCACAAAAAGGATTCTTTTCATTTAAACTTAAATTCTGAATGCCCTTGGGGCGCCTTTGGGATTTTGGGAACTCAAAAGGAACCCCCTAAAACCTCCTGCCTCCCTCCCCATGCCCCCCTTTCCCTCGTCCCCAACCCCGGGGAAAGGCTAACCCCCCATGGGCTCCTAAACTTTCGCCCCCCAAATTTTAACCCAGTAGGGGGACGGAGGAAGAATTTAGGGCCCATTTCCCCAAACCCGATGTCCAGCGTCGTCGTCGGTTTTTCATTTGTAAGTGCAATTTTTTTGGTAATTTCCTCTATCTTATAATGGATTTGATTTTTCCTATCTATTATATATTTTTATATAAATTATTTTTATATAATAGCTGTCCCAGTAAATTTTTTTAACACCCAGCATCCATTTTATAATTTTTAATCTCGATTACTTTCCCTTTTTTGTCCTTCAGTGTCTGTTTTTTCGAATTTTATTGTTTTTATGTTATCTCTTGTTTGGAAAAATTAGGGGGGAAAATTTCTTTTTGTAGTATGCAAAAAACCCAAAAATTTTTAGAAACTATATTTTTTTTTGAAAATTTTTTTTCTCGAAAACGTATAATTTACGTCATATTTTCGTATTAATTTTCGAACAGTAGCTTTACAGGAGGAAACTTTCTTCAGGAAAAGGGGAAAATTTTTTGTGCTTCCAGTGACACAATAACCCATCAGTAAATATTTCCTTTAACCCAAACCCAAAAACTATTTTATCAAAATTTCCTGTTATAAAACAAACTATTTCCCAAAACGAACCACTGATGGGAAAGGGGTTCAATGGTACTCTTTTTTCAGGACTTTTGATTTAAAAACCCCGAATGAAGATTTATATGTGTGAGCATGTTAGAAGAAAACCCTAAAATAATTGTAAACATTGAAAATTATATGAATAAATTTTCGATGAAAAAACCGGAAGAATAATATGGATGTGATGTGGAAGTTAGAACAGTGAGGCGTTTCTTGTACAATAGCCACGAATAACTTTATTTATAGTATTTTACTAAAGATAGAAAATAAAAACTTAAGCATGAGTTTATTTATATAGTTCAGTTTATAGTAGCTAAAAATTTTGCAGAGTAAATTTAATTCTAAAATTTAAAAGGAAATAGAGTATTAGACGAATCTTTTTAAAAATGTGAATAAATGAGTTTCACACATACATAAAAAAAACAAATCACTAATTACAAAAATGAAATTAAGCTAATAATTTAAAAAATTTGCTTTCCCCAAAAAATTCAATCTGATATAAGAACGAATTCATTTACCTTTAAAATGCACATTAATATTACCAATAAATATATATTATAAAAAAAAACATACATTTTCTTTATTTATTATTGACTTTTTTCTTACAAAAGGATAAACTCGAAACATGTAATTCATTTTCAAAGTATTATTAATCACAGTAAATGGATTATTAAAAGCTTATATAACAGGTTTTTTTTATTTGTAATTAAGTTCCTCATTTACTAAGCTCAAATATATATTTCTTCTACAAAATTAAATGCATTAAAAATATTTTGATTTACGTGAATGAAAAAATAAATTGTTATTTTTACAGTGAAAATTTCATAATTAACTATTATGTACTTACAGAAGAAAAACTGCCTGAAAAACAATCTCCCAAATGGAGACAAAACTTTTATGTTTCAATGAATTACTAGGGCATAGCAAAATGCTATAACGCCAAACCCGGCAACCCAGAATAATGACGTCATTACACATCTACCAATGACAAGCAACCTCCTTTCCTTTGACCGTGCCGAAGGGGAACGCCCGAGGTGTGAGCAACTCAAAAAGTGTTCTTTATTTAATGTTATGCCAAATTTGGTGATTATTCCTTTGTTAATGTTTAAAATAAAAAATGTTTATTTCTAAAGCAAAAGGTTTTCGTTCATTCTTGATGTGTGGGTGTTAACTTTCATAATTAGCAACCTTCGCAACTAAAACATACCCCACAGACATATGATTTTGTAATATATTTGAAATTTTGGAGCAAAAAAATATCCTTCATACTGAATTTTACGGTAAGCACTGTAGTTAATATATTAACATTCAATCTTGATTTCTAACTTGTTCAAAAATCATTACCAATTAAAAAAACTTTAAACTGCAGCATATTACTTCCAAGGCAGTGTAACGTAAATTCAACAAGAATAACTAAATTTTCGTATGGAATGTGTTCATTTTGAAATGGCTTAAGTATTTTCAACCATCTTTTACTAATTTCAGCTTGTTGATTTTCCAATTGTTTTAATTTATTGGAATTTAAATATGCATTCGGTCATCTTTCTTCTTCAAACAGACCACTGTCATTGATTTTAATATCAGGCTTTTCTTTCGATAAAAACTCAACACAATTTTCTATATTTGCCCACTTTATTTGCGATGAAGTCAAAAAACACCATTGAAAATTGTTATTTCCTGTGATATTTGTTTCAGACCAACCTTCAACATATTGGAAATATGTTTGGTTCATCTCTAAATACAGAGATTAACAGATCAGTTTTAAAATATTGAAAAGGAGGATACTTTTTGAGGAAGGACATAATCTATAAAAGGACAGTTGGTCACTTTATTGCTATGAAGGTTTTGGGGAAAACAGCCTTTGTTGCTCCATATCCCACAAAACCTGAACTGTGTTGAACTACGAAGTTGTTCTAATTATTTGTCAATTTAAAAATATTTGACAATTGCTTAGGTTTTTTTAAAATTTATTTTTGACTTATATTTTTAAGCGGTTTAGATCTTAATGCTTTTCAGAGCTTGTTTAAATTAATCTACTTTTTATCATTGCAGAATGTATTGTTAAGTCTATATTACGATTCACTTTTGAATCAATTGCTTTTAAATTTAAAAAAATCATGCATCATACATATTTTAGTGTTTCTGTTTTTCAATAAAATTTCAGAATGCTGATATACTGTCATTTATTGGGTACTTGAAACAAATATTTCAATGGCTCTTTCTTGAAGAGCTCTTTCAAGATGAGGTAAATTGGCTTTCTTAAAAGAAATCTTTTAAGCAGCAGCAAAATATTTTATTGGTAGTAATGTCACACAATGCAGAGGTAACAAAAGCATCATATAAAATTTTTGTTGCATTATAGATATTGATAAATAAATGAACTTGTTAAGGATAGCACACACATGAATTTATACAGAAATTGTTAGAAGGTTCCTTAAAGGTTTCTGATGTACTATTTGATAAATTCAGTAATTTATTCTTATATTTTTTTTAGTAAATTCAAAAAGTATTTGCATAAGTTTGAAATAAAAATGCACGTGCAAGTTTGAACAAATTTTTGACAAATAATACTGATTTCAGTCTGAAATTTAGTAAAAATTGTTTGCTACCATCCTGCACTTGTTAAATTAATATTCAAAATAAAAATAAGCAAGGCTTTGTCAAAAGAAAAAAATCAAATTATCAAAAAGTGCATGGCAGCTTTGTTTTTAAGACATTAAAATGCAAACAAGGGGCTTGAGATAATTGATGAAAGCATATCAAAATTATCTTATAACTGGGTTAAAAATGTACATAACTTATTTGTTTAAAGTTGATTTTGACAGAGATTAATGTAGTTATGATATAATCCAAAATTATAAGTTTTGATATTTTGATCAATTTTTTTTTTTTAATTTCCTTTCTCTTATAGCTTACCCCTTCCCTCCCGAATTAATCCTCGTGTAACGGCCCGAGTGAAATAGATGTCATATGTATGTGGCCCGACCAAAAAAAAGGTTGCGTACCCCTGATTTAGAAGATATGAAAAATGTCAGTTAGCATTGATAAAGTAAATTAAATTCCTGAATGATGTATTAATTTGTGAATAAAAAGTTTATATAGTACAAATTATATCCAATTACTATATTATATAAATTACTTTTTTAATAAATTCCGAATTGCATTATTCATATCTATTACTCTATGGATGGTACATGATTCTCTGTGTGTGCGACTTTCATTTCTCATCTTTTTCTGTTTAGAGTACCCAAAAAGTAAGAGGCAGTCAGAAATGTTTTTTTAAGTTTAAAAAAAGTATTCAGGAAGGTTAAGATAAAAGGTAATGTATACTTAATCGTTTGTGCGAATGACAGCACAATCAAATTTCAACAATGAGTAACGAAAGATCAATTTAAAAAGAACACACCGTTATTTTCAAGAAAATGGCAACTGTAATATTTTAAACATTATTTGATCATTTCATTGGAACAAGTTCGATATACGGACATTTTTTGAAAAATCGCCAATTTTCTTTTTAGTGACATTAGTTGCAAAGGAAAGCATAGGGTTGCAAAATCCCCCCTTCCCCTTTTGAAATGACATGGTACTTTGCCCCTAATAATGACAGAATTAAGTCAAGTAATTTATCAGTAATTAAAAAGAAATATTTTAAATAATATGGAATAAGAAATAAGCTAATAATAATAAAAGAATTGAAATACCAACCTAATAATGAAAGAATATTCAACCTAATCAATATCTAAAAATAAACTTTAATAAATATTATTAATAAATAAATCATATATATAAATATTAAGAAATAATAGGAACTATAGGGCAGTGAGTTTTGTCTAGAAATATCTATGTCAAACAGTTGGGAATCCAAAAGGAAAAGAAGAATGTTAGAGAGAATCCCATAGAAATTAAAATTGTTTAGAAAGTTTTTTTTAAATAACTGTTGCTCTGTTTGGGAAAAAACCCCCTTTAAAACAAAAAGAAAATTAACCCCGCTGGAAAACAAAAAATGGGGTGCTAGAATGGGCAGAATTGTCCGAAAAGGGCCCCAAAAAAAACTGCCAAAAAAAGCGTATATTGAATTATGCCACTTCATTTTATATTATAAAACATTATTATTTATCTGTCTGAATAATAAAAATAATGAAAACAAAATAATTCATTTTGTTTTCAATTTTCATCGAAAATTTTTTGTTTCCAAATCTGATTTCAAAAAGGGACATATTTTTTATTGCAGATTATAATTTTTCAAAATTTGGCCCCGGGGTTTTTTGGGTTAGACACCCCTGCCCAAGACTATCAAATCTATAATCATTTCGATCATTCAGGATCTTGTTCTTAAACCTCTGATTTCCTGCACCTCTACGATATCAAAAACCATTCGAATCCACATTAGTCACTCTCGTATCATCCTGCCTATATATTTGCCACATTTGCATTCCCTCAATTTTCAACTCTACGCCTTTCCAGTACTCTCCTTCTTGAATCCCAATCCTGTCCTCCAACATTATTGATCGGACCCTGGGTTCCTCTGCCTGCGTGTCTTTCTTTGTACTTTGCAACTAACTGCAAGAGTTGGGCCTTAGTAGTGGGATTCCTCACTTCCACGTAATCAGTGACCTTAGGAGCAAGACATGTAATAATATGATCTAACAATTTTTCCTCCGTCATCTATCTCTAATTGCAACGTTTTCTGAATTTTTAATAAATTATAAACTAAATCCGACAGAGCTTGACCTCTGACTTGGTACGATGAAAAAAACTGCACCTCCAGTTTAGACCTATTTCTAACAACAGGAAAATTTTCCATTAATGCCTCCTTCAGTTGTGCAAAATCTGTTGCAGTGCCACGCACATACGAATACCCGATAACCTCAAACCAATCCTGCGCCTGTCCTACGAGAGGACTCTTCAGGTAGGCACAAGCCAAATTTGCGTGTATCTCGTATATGCTAAATTATTATCAATACTTTCTAAAAATTCCATCACATTTTCTGATCCGGAAAAATAAGCTCAGGCAAGATCCTAAAATTGGATCCGACTCCTCTCTCGGGGTTGGGAAAAGTTGGACGCCAATGTGAGGATCTTTCGTCCAAGCCTAGAGATGTGGGAGTAAGGGATGGAAGACTAGCCATATCCAAAAACAATCTATTGATCACACCATTAGCAACACGAATTCAAGTAATTTTAAATAAGAGATGTGCACAATAATCTAAGCAATATGTGGATAAATAACGAGGTACGCAAAGTATGAGAAGACTGTAAATATTGACCCACTTATTTCGGGATTGAATCTACTTTCCTAATTATCTGAGCACTAATTAAACTCTAGTGACCAATCACTTTAATTCTTTCACTTATCAAATATTTGAAATACATTAATTGATTAATACCTGATCAGTAGCAATCTATCCTCTCTTATCTCCTCACTTTCTTTCTTTCTAGCTTGAAAACCTAGACTATATGTAGCAGACCTAATTTGAATAATCAGAGCTTCTTCAGAGGATTGGTTGTGAATAAAATATATTTGAAAAACCAAATGTTTTCCAAGAGGACTTTATTAATGGAAGGACGTGGATAGAGCTGTCACAACTTGCCAGTTTGAATATATCTGGCAATAACATTTAGCAATTAAAATTATTCCAATCATGATGCTATTGAGGCTGAATCATGAACAAAACTAGACACTTGGTTCAGTTGTCCCATACTTTAAAATATTTCTGCCAGGAGCCTTGAAACTCGCCAACATCTTACAAAAATACCTGAATATAAAATTAAAATTGGATTAGTATTATTTTAGAATTTTCTCTTCACATAAACATAAAATTTATACTCATTAAGGAGACTTGTATAACTTGTCTGCAAAAATGCATAAACAAACATTATCATATTTCTCTGATTTACACAACAGAAAGCTTGCCATTTCTCATAAGAAATCCCTATATCTAGAACAGGGGTGTCCAATTTGCGGGCCGCATGTGGCCCACCAGTAGGTATAAGTTGCGGCCCGCCGACTCTTAAAAATATTTTAAATATCAGGTTTTTAAAGTTTTTTCATTTTGAAATTTATATATATATAAATCTACAATGTATTTGTCTGTTACCTGTTCTTGTTTTAAAATAAATCCTTTTTGATAATAGAAATGTCCTTTAGATTAAAATAGGTTTATATTTTGGCAAACAGTTACATTTAATTTTTCTATAGTAAAGTACTTTTTTAATTAATTCTGAATTGCATTATGTATATCCTTTATTATGATTCTCTGTGTGTGCGACTTTCATTTCTCCTCCTCCTTTTCTGTTTGGAGTACCCAAAAAGTAAGAGGCAGTCAGAAATGTTTTTATAGTTTAAAAAAAATATTCAGGACAGTTAAGATAAAGGGCAATGTATACTTAATCTTGCGAATGACAGCACTATCGAATTTCAACAATGAGTAACGAAAGATCAATTCAATAGGAACTCCGTAATTTTCAAGAAAATGGCAACTGTAATATTTTAAACATTGTTTGATCATTTCATTATTATATTACATAAACATTATTATATTATCTATGTCTGTATACATGAAAAATAATGAAAACAATAATAATTCATTCTGTTTTGAATTTTCACTCAATAAATGTTTTTCCCCTTTTTTTTTTCTGTTTCCAAATCTGATATAAAGGTACATATTTTTATGTGAAGCCCACGAGATTATAATGTTTTTCCGAAGTGGGCCGCAAGGTCATTTGTGTTGGACACCCCTGATCTAGAAAACAAGATGTTATTTTGATTGATTTCATTTTTTTTTATTAGTATTTTACTTCAAAGCATTGGTATTGAGTATCATAATTTTGAATCTTGATCCAGTAGCAAGATGACACCTGAGCTGGCATCCCACTTTCCAAACTTCAACAACACACCAACATGAGGTCTTCAAGCCATGATAAATATACTGTGCATCAACTGCTCTATTTGGAGGGATTTCAATAACACCTGGACACACGAATCGCTTGTTTCGAATTTGTGACCATGACACTAGACTACTGCAGCCAATGTTATTTGGACAGAATTAAAAGTTGGACCCACAAAATTACACATAAAAACATAGACATCTTTTTCTGGGGAATGTTCTTAGTCCCGTACTTTTCACTGGACAGCACTTCAAGATAATGAGATGCATTGCTTTAGAGTGCAACATTAATCAACACTCACTCAGTGGAGAAAGATGGCTGTAGTATAATTAGTAGGTTTTTCACTCACTGTGATACACATTTTATTTGAATTTTTCACTTAAACCTGTCTTCGCTTCAAGTATTTCAAATATTTTATAAGGATTTTAGCTGTATTGCATAAATTTAATTTTTATTGGATAGATTATAAATATGAAATAGTGTTAGGATTTATTTAATGAAAAAAGTTTTTAGTTAAATGAATTTTAAACTTGAGTTAGATACTATATGTCCTTAGAGGTCTGAGTGCTCCAAATACAAACAAATGAATCAAACATCGCGATTTATCCTTTAACACAGAAAATTAAGACATTTCTGTACTCAGGAAACCTTAAAACATTCATTTACTTTGAACAGTCTATGTAATATTACATTATTATATGTGAACATTTTTAACTTCACTTATCTTTTTCAGAATCTAATATGTATGTTCAATGTGTTTTAGGAAATGATAGCTGGTGCTACTTTGGAAAGGGATCTGGGAAAAGGAAAAGCCTCTGATGAAAATTATATAGGTATATCAAATTGAGTGCAGTAAATCCAATGTGCATATATCCCTTTTTCAGGAAAATTTAATTATTTGCATTCAAAAACTCAATGCTGATGAATGTTATGTAGTGGTAAAAAATATCAAAACAAGTATTTGTTCTCAAACTAAAAAAGTGGATCTTATGCTGCTGTTCTGTTTAATTATGGATTCCAAATGTGCTTAAATTTTTCTACAAAAAATGCCTTATCAAGCCTTAAAAAATTTAACTTATCCATTTGAAGCTATTTCTCATTTTCTGTGTGCTTATTGCTTTATACTTCAAAGCAAGGGATTGCCTCTTTTTGAATTATTCTCCAAGAAGTTGAAGGTCTGTCATCATAATGCTTTGTTTGAGTTTTTTTTTCTATTGCTGGATGATAAGCTAACATTAATCCCCTGGTTCCATGTGAATAAAATTTAATAACTATTCACTGAATAAATATTAAATTTTAATTTATTTTAAGTAACTGCCATTTAAGGAAGACCAATTTCTTGAGCAACCTGAAAAGAAAGTATCATTTTAATTCTGTGTCAGAATCTGCAATATCCATCTGCATTTCATTTTGTGCATATTTTAACCAGTAAAATAAATGTTACACTTAAAGTATTGCATTGAAAAGGAATTGATTTCTTCTCATGCAAAATAATATAATTATAAATCATTCATAAAGAGCAGGATGTGATATTTCTCTTTATTTATTACACAGAAAAGAAATTTTCTGCTTTTGAAATTAGAAGGATGGCCCTCACTAGAAATAATAATAATACAAAGCATTATTTGCCTATTCATTCAAACAAAAAGTCTTATGTTTGTGAAATATGCAACAAACCTTTCTCACAAAAATGTGCCATGAAAACACACTTGCTTATTCATACCAAGGAAAAGCCTCATGTTTGTGAAATATGCAATAAGGCTTTCTCTCAAAAAAGTAATTTAATTTCCCATTTGCTTATTCATACCAAGGAAAAGCCTTATGTTTGTGAAATGTGCAACAAAGCTTTCTCTCAAAGACATAAGTTGAAAACACACTTGCTTGTTCATAACAATGAAAAGCTTCATGTTTGCGAAATATGCAGCAAAGCTTTCTCTCAAAGACGTTTCTTGAAAGCACACTTGTTTATTCATACCAAGGAAAAGCCTCATGTTTGTGAAATATGCAATAAGGCTTTCTCTCAAAAAAGATATTTAAGTTCCCATTTGTTTATTCATACTAAGGAAAAGCCTTATGTTTGTGAAATATGCAGCAAAGCTTTCACTCAAAGATGTACCTGGAAAACACATTTGCTTGTTCATACGATGGAAAAGCCTCATGTTTGTGAAATATGCAACAAAGCTTTCACTCAAAGATGTACCTGGAAAACACACTTGCTTGTTCATACCAAGGAAAAGCCTCATGTTTGTGAAATATGCAATAAGGCTTTCTCTCAAAAAAGATATTTAAGTTCCCATTTGCTTATTCATACTAAGGAAAAGCTTTATGTTTGTGAAATATGCAGCAAAGCTTTCACTCAAAGATGTACCTGGAAAACACATTTGCTTGTTCATACGAAGGAAAAGCCTCATGTTTGTGAAATATGCAACAAAGCTTTCTCTCAAAAATATAAGTTGAAAACACACTTGCTTATTCATACCAAGGAAAAGCCTCATGTTTGTGAAATATGCAATAAGGCTTTCTCTCACAGTAGTACTTTAAAAAAACATTTACTTATTCATACCGAGGAAAAACCTCATGCTTGTGAAATATGCAACAAAACTTTCTCACAAAGTTTTTCTTTAAAAGAACATCTTCATGTTCATATCAAGGAAAAGCCTCATGTTAGTTAAGTTTGCAGTAAAGCTTTCTTTTACAGTAAAACTTAGAAAAGACATTTGCCTACTTATGTTGACATTTAGATCCAACTACATTTAAAGCAGAATTTTAATAAAAATTTGTCTTCAGTTTAAAGTTCTGAGAGTTCATATTTTAAAAAAATTCAGAATGTCTTCAGATATAAATATGAAATTGATGCTTTATGTAAATTTTATAAGTTGTAAACACAGGTATGTGAAAAAGTCAACAAAATGATCATAATTTTGTGCTATTTAATTTTACATAAATGCATTTATGGCTTATCGTAAAGAATAGACATATAGTTCTCATGGCAATTTGACTTATATTCTCATACATGACCTAAAGCTTTTTATGACAAAAATGTATTGCTTTCGATAAATAAAATTTTTTATTGTTTTACTTGAAGGAACATTTCTTGTAAACTTTTAAACACTGAACTTTAATTGCATTTTAAATTAATCTGTCGATTTTAATACAATGCATGAAATATTTCTGAATATTACATGTGAATTTTAGGATTTTTTGTAAATTTAAAATTCTTTTTTGGTAAATTCTATTCTACTCATTTTATTCAGAAGGACAAATTGGGATATTTTACACAAAGAATTTTAACTTGCTTTCCAAAATTTAAGTTGAATTCGGAATTGTGTAATATCGCTATAGCTTATTTGTTTGTATTTAAATTGAAATATATAAAAATTGTAAGTTATCTTTTCCTTTTGTATAAAAGAACTGTAAACAAGGGTAAAATTCACTTGTAGTGTAAATAAAATTTAAGTTCCAAAGTATAATAGTTCAAGAATTCAGAATTATCAAGTAATATGTTCAAGAATTATCAGTATTTTCTCTAATTATGTGTTTGTGAAATATAAACATTTTTTCTTGTTTTTCTTTATTTTTAAAAACTCCATTTTAAAATTAAAGCATTAGAATTTAATTGAAAATTTAGAATGTGACATAGTACTAAAAACGACCTGTGGTTTAACCATTTTTTTTAAAGAAATTTTATAATTTATTACTTTTGTTCTGAAAATATGCTTTCTCCCTGGGATTTTTTATCTGGATTATTTTATTATATTTTTATTGCAAAATTATCTCATTTATTTTTCCATTTTTTGAAAATTTTTCAAAAGTGGTTTTAAGAATTGTGCTTTTCTTTAGACATATTCTTAATTGACAGAAATTTAAATAAGTTTATTATTGCTTAGAAAACACAATTTGATTCTGTGTTATTTTTTTTAACAGTTATGAAACTAGAACAGTTTTCGCTGTCTTTGACTGCTTTTGTCGAGTCTCAGGGTTTCTAAAGATTGGTATCTGAAGAGGATCTGATGCAAAATAAATGTGAAGAGTTTAAGGTCCTCATGCTGGTGTGGTGTTTACAATTGGAAGTGAGGATGCCGGTATTCATTAAAATGTAATGTAAAATGTAGAGGTCTGTCACATCAGTAGTGCTTCTTGCCGTTTGTCATTATATAGTGGACTGTAGGGCAAGATTGATTAACTACCAATAAACAAACAATGTGTATTCTTGAATTGTTCTGGAATGTAAACACAAATGTCCTGACAGAATAGCCTTGGAATGACCACGCTATGAGGAGAAAGTAAGTGGTGCACTGGTTTTGTTCCCAGATGAAAAGGCAAAGGTAGCATGTGTTAAGTGAGATTTTCCAATTTAGCAGCTGAAATGATTAAAATTTTTAAAGTATTTTCTTATTTGTCGCATTATATTAAAAGGGGTATTTATCTAAAATTTTAAAAAAAGGAAAACCAAAGAGTGTTAAATATGAAAATTAAACTATTATTGTTTCATTTTAATTTTAAAAGGAATTTCTTAGAATACTCATAGCAAAATTACAAAAATCATTTTTTTTAAGTTGGTTTCTTAAAAAATAAACTTAAATGTTGGATGTATGTTTCGATGTATAATAAGAATTCGAAGTATGCATTTAAAATAATTTGTAAAAAATTTCAATTTTAACAAACTGAACATAAAAACGTTTTACACTAATGCATAAAATATTAGATCCAGATTTTAATGGTAAATAAGAAGTAAAGCAACAATTATTACTTTGCAATTTTTTAAAGATAATTTTTCAAAATCATAAAAAACACCATTTCATTATTTATGTTTATCTCTGAGAAACAAACGTAAGTAAAGGTTGTGTACCTGTATGCACCCAAAACAATATTTTCATGAAAATTAAATTTCTAAAAGAGTTATGTGTAATCTTATGCGTATTATCGCAACGGTATTGGCGACATTATATGAAACAAAGCACATGATTGCAAATTTAGCGTATGCGAAATTGGGGTCGCCTACTTGGAGAGTTATCTTGATTGTTGCGATAATATGCAAGCACCGAGTTTTGCATATTGAACAATCATTATTTACTGTAATGTATAAAAATATTACAGATCCAAAACTTGAGGTAAGATAAACAAAAACAATATTGGTGTCTGGAGTTACTTTTGCTCTCAAAACCTCAGTATAACACAAATCTAGGTTCCCTTTTGATTTAGCTGTGGAGAATCGGTTGTGCCTTGTGATCATGGTGGTTTGTCATGAGTTTGAGCCTAGTGCCACTGAAGACCAGCCGTGTAGAG
This sequence comes from Trichonephila inaurata madagascariensis, assembly GCA_019973955.1. Lineage (NCBI taxonomy): Eukaryota > Metazoa > Arthropoda > Arachnida > Araneae > Nephilidae > Trichonephila > Trichonephila inaurata. The sequence continues at coordinate 39,961 of BMAV01027741.1, read as the reverse complement.
GAGCTGATGCACGGCTCTATGTCGAGGCTCAAATGCCCTCCCGTTGGTGTAGTGGGGAAGTTAGGAGAGGAGGATCCCAGCTGAGTTGTTGTCCTCGTCACTTGACTATGTTTCAAAAATACGAGGTCCGTCGCCAAAAGCCCTCGAGTAGCTTTATAGTGCGACTTTTTCACTCGGTCGCGAAAGAATTTCCAACATTTTCTAAAACTACAATACAGTATCTATCTCCTTTTTTTATATTTAATTAAGGCGACATTTTTTCGTCTTTAACAGCCATAAAATCAAAATATCAATATCTAAGGAATACTGAGAATTCCCGTGGTGTCGACTACTATTCCAAGTTTTTGAAATTAAAAGCGATCGTGCGCGCGTACTTTCCCGTTTCGCCGGCGCAAGCAATCAAGTCACCTAAAATGATACAATCAACGCCAAATGGAATATTCCCGCCGGTAACCTTTTACCACCACATTTACAAAACAAGGCGTTGCGTTTCTCATAATACATAAAAAATGGAAGAAAACTAATATTTTTTTTATGTGTATATTGAGTGTTGTCGCCAATAATGCCACGTTGGCGAGATTTGCGGTGTAGAAACGGAAAAGAGGACCAAAGTAAAATAAAGTCCATTCTTCTCAATTATACTTAAATCTTGCATATGCCGTTGTTAATAAAAGCTGATGACCTCACAAATGAACTCAAAATGCACTTAATAAACAAATTATAATGTATATGTCATTTACCGCGTAGTTACATTTTATAATTTTTTTTTTTTTGCGTACATAGTGCTACTCCGAAATTTTTAAAAACCTCTGCTGTAGAGTATTATTCGAGGGGAATCAACTGATATACAGTGGGCCACAAAAGTGTTCGTACACTTGCAATTTCCAATAAAATTTAATGCTTTCGACTAATAAAAATTAATATATTGTAATTGTAATTTTTTTATGATATTTGCAACATGTTCTTAATGGAATGACATAATTAATTTTTTAAAAATAGTATAACTATTTTTTTTAAAAAATTAATAATCAAAAAGCTACTAAAAAATTACGCCACAAAAGTTTTCGTACACTTAAGAAAAATCTCACCTTAGCTTTAAATATTGTATTTCTTTCTTAATTTAGTACTTAGTAGGATATCTTTTAGCGTCAACAACAACTTTTAAGCGTCTTGGTAGAAATGTAATCAGTTTTTTGTAATTTCTGCATCGATTTTCCTCCATTCTTTTGTGATTATTGTTTTTACTTTACATTTTGTGTTCATTTGTCATGTTTTCTTTCTTTTTTTACCTTAAAATCTCACCAAATATGCTCTACTGGGCTAAATAAAGTGATTGAGGAGGTGTTTTCATAATTTGGGGACAGTTATAGAGACACCAGTGGCGTACATTGAGAGCAGTGCACTTGGCGTCATTATCCTGTTAAAAAATGAAGTCGTTTCCAATATCCAAATTTTGGGCGGATAATTTAAAATTTCTCTTTAAAATATCTAAATAGAGCTCATAATTTACAATACCATCAAAAAATACCAAATTACCTAATTCTGTGGCCTATTTACACCCCCGCGCAAGAACGCTTCCACCTCCATGTTTTATTGATCCAACTAGATTCTTGGAACTAAGTTTCAGAAAATTCAAAATTGATAGCAAATTGATTGGGATGGCAGATAATTCAACCTTTTTGGTTCCGATGGGCCTATAATAGCTTGTAAATAAAAAAATAAGGAGTTTAATACCATGAATGTATGTGGAACAAGAAAGGTGTTCTGGCGTGGGGGTGTAAATTGGCCCCAGAATTAGGTAATTTGGTATTTTTTTGATGGTATTGTAAATCATGAGCTCTATTTAAATATTTTAAGGAGAAATTTTAAATTATCCACCCGAAATTTGGATATTGGAAACGACTTCATTTTTTAACAGGATAATGACGCCAAGCGCACTGCTCTCAATGTACGCCACTGGTGTCTCTATAACTGTCCCCAAATTATGAAAACAGCTCCTCAATCACTTTATTTAGCCCAATAGAACATATTTGGGGAGATTTTGAGGTAAAAAAAAAAGAAAACATGACAAATGAATACAAAATGCAAAGTAAAAACAATCAGAAGAATGGAGGAAAATCGATGCAGAAATTACAACAAAAACATTAAATCTCTTCCAAGACGCTTAAAAGTTGTTGCGGACACTAAAAGATATCCTACTATGTACTAAATTAAGGAAGAAATACAATATTTAAACCTAAGTTGACATTTTCCTTAAGTGTACGAAAACTTTTGTGGCGTAATTTTTTAGTAGCTTTTTGATTATTAATTTTTTTTAAAAAATAGTTATATTATTTTTAAAAAATTAATTATGTCATTCCATTAAGAACAAGTTGCAGGTATCATAAAAAAATTCCGATATATTAATTTTTATTAGTCGAAAACATAAAATTTTATTGGAAATTGCAAGTGTACGAACACTTTTGTAGCCTACTGTATGTATATATATATATATATATCAGTTGATTATATATATATACAAGAAGTGAAAAAGCCACAAAGAATTTTAATTTACTAGTGGAAGAGTATTTAATGTACATGAAGAGCCCGGTGGCAGAATGGTAGCGTATCGCACTTCCTCGCCACAGGTTCGGTGTTCAAATCCCGGGTCTGGTAATAGGATTCGCTTAAGAAATGCATTTTTCTTGTGATCAAGAATACTCTTTCAATGGTAAAATGTTGATATCACCAGTTAAGGGTACCGTGGACTTTCAAAAACAATTTTTTAAATTACAAATGAATTTTTTTCAGATTTGTAGAAAATGTATAAGTGTTAATAGATATCAATGTACAAAGTTTAGTGAAAATATCTTTAATGGTCTCTTTCAATTTTAATTGTACCGAATAATTAATATCTCAAAAAATATTTCATGCGCATCCTGATTCAATTTACACTATCAATATTCTCTCAAAATATTCATTTTATATGTTACCGGCAAAGTATGAAATGCCGGCATTCTATAGAATGCCGGATGTTTTTAGGCAAAGTATGAAATAAGAGAATTATTTCATACTTTGCCTAGGCATGTATAGAATGACTAAAGCTGTTTAGGCAAAGTATGAAATAAGGTCATGATAAGGTTACTATATCACTGACGTACATTTTTAAAAAATGCAAATGTTATTCTGACAAAATAATGAGAGTGCCATTAAAAAATTATTCAAAATACGTAAAGGAAAAATGAAACTTGTACCAAACAAAATTTGTCTTTCTTATTAAGGAAAACAAGATTTTCAAATAAAAAATAAGAACTTAAAATTAATCTACTTATTGCAACATGGTAGGCTTGAATGACATTTTGAATTACATTTCATTACATTTTTCACGCAAGGACCATTCTTATTTTGCTACTTTGTTTTACACATACATTTGATGAATCCTTCGCCGCTTCCATTGGAATAATTGCCACTGACAGATGAGGAATTTCGTGGTCAGGAATATCTTTAATTCTAAGCAAGTCCTTAGGGCACAAAGTAAATTGTGATTTCGCATATACTCATTTTAAAATTTCTTCTGAAGTTCCAAGTCTATACTAACCATTTTTCCCACCCGTTACAAGTGCCAATATATTGGCATTCACAGAAAAAAATCATAAATTTCACAACAATGCCTTTTTTTAAAGTAATTTTTCTGTCAAGATTCACAAAGTGGATGTACGGTTCAATTTCATAACGTGTAACGTTTTTGTGTGTGTGTGTATTTGGTTGAAAGTTCTTTCAGAATTCTATCACGTCCTCCTTGTCCTATAGCCAAATGAGCTTCATGAAGTACTTAAAATAACTCAGAATCCGTGATGTAATACTGTATAGAAGTGCTTCCCAAGCCTTTTATCCCCGTGGACCGGTCAACGTTTGATAATTTTACCATGGCCCGCTGAGGGTGGCACGTTATTTATATTTTTAATTGTTTTGGCTTAATAATTTAATTGTATTTAAACATGCCTTCAGAATAAAATTTAGTTGCTCCGAAAAAAGAATTTACATGACATATAAAGTGATTTCCAAGGAAAGTCAAATAAACACTAGAGAAATACACTCCAGTAAATAAAATGGAAATAATTTAGTACTCCTTGAGTCTCCCGATACCATTTGATCCACGAACAGGTGGTTGGGAACCATTCTGTATAGTACTGACGCCTTCTTTAACAGGTTACATGAGTTTACTTTTATATATATATATATTTTCACACCAAACATCACATCATAGCTATTCAGCAACCAATAGGCCCTAAGTTCCTTTTTAGTAGTTATTTTGGCTTTTTGTACATCAGTTATTAACTTCTTGTACATAGTTTCAGTTAAAACAAAATACTTTTGATTTTTTTTGAAAGCTTTAACTTGAGTTTTGGGCAGCTCGTCGTCAAATAGTTATTTCATGCCTATATACCGGGATCGATAACCTTTTAGCTGCAGCGTATCAAAAATCAATCTACCAATTATGATTCAGCGTGCCACACAGTAGGATATTTTTGAAACAATTCTTTTCCCGCGATAATATATGCAGGATTAGAGAATAGAGTTCAATTATGTAGATTTCTAGCTTTATCACAGATTAATTTTGCATCAATTAAAAATATTTCTTAACATAAAAATAAATAGCATAAAATATAACTATTTCTCCAACAAAAATATTGGCATATTTGTTGAGTAGTGCTGAGTGCCACTGATAATTGTACCGTGTGCCATAGGTTGCCTACCCCTGCTATATAGACCATGACTCCTTCTCCAACACTACAACTTGCTTCTCCATTTTCATGCAGCACAGGAAAAAAAACCAATTTTTGGCTGAACAAGTTTAAATAAAATTGAGTATTTTGACACTCCTGAACAAACTACAATGTGCAACTGACAAATTCTGAGCCTGAGGCACGCGTCAAAAGTCTCGTGACTTGCCACACAATATTTGAAACGAATCGGAGATGCATTTCATACTTTGCCGGTTTCTCATTAGGCATTCTATAGAATGCCTAGACAATGTGTGAAATAAGAATCATTTCATACATTGCCGGCTAGTTTTAGGCATTCCATACAATGCCTAGGCATTCTATAGAATGCTTTGCCGGTAACATATAGATAAAAATAAAACTGAAAGAAGTTTTTTTCCATTGTTCTTTTTTAAAAAAATTTAAAAATTATTTATGTTGAAATCTTTAGTTTTTTCTCTTAAAAACTAAAATATTTATTCTCTTGTTTATTGTTTTTCCTGCCTCTAAATAAAAAAATTTGTAAAAAAGCATTTACTAGCATTTATTTATACATATACAGAGAATATTTGTGCAAATTTTCGTTACAATTGGGAGAAATGTATTGCGCATAGAGCATTTAAAAATTGCTGATGCGTCAAAAATTAAAATTCTTTTACATGAAGGTTTTTATGTCCATGGTGATTATAAGTCCTCAACCATATTTGATGAAAGAAATTATTGCTACAACTAAGGGATACTATATAATTTTCAAGTTATAAACTAATTTTATTTACACTATTCTAATTAACATACTTAATTTTCAGCAACAAGCAAATTGTCTGTTGGAAAAGAATTTTTATTTTGATGTAATCTTCTAAAATATGACTGAAAATGCAATTTAAAATCATGCAAATTCTAGAACTTTATATAGAATAAATCTAAATGTAAAATAATATAAATAATAAAAAATTTGTTTCCTTGATCATAACGTAATAACTTTTATGAATAATTTACCGTTATAAGTGTGCAGTGATTTCGAACTATATACGCGTGTCCAGTCTACACTATTAAAATTCGTTGTTAAACAAACGTGTACGCACGTTGGACCAGAGGAGTTTGCGTATCTTCTCACGAACCGCACGACGCAGAAACTCGCCGAAGGCACCAAAAGCTCGAGAATGATCCGAGGAATCCGTTTTGACCATTTATGCTCCGATACTCCAATAAGTTAAAAAGATATTAATTAAAAACTTTAAAACGTATAATTAAGTGCCATTTTTCCCGCCAGGGGCCAAGTTCAAAATCTCCGAACTTTTTTTTTCAGACGTTTTTAAAACGCGATCTAATTTTTCTTATGAGACTCAAACAAAAAAATAATTACAGAATCGGAAAGAGTATTTATTTCGCCACGAAACGGTATAATTTATTTTACAAAATAATTATATTTTCTATTTTTTATGATTTTTTTTTAAATAAGTCAAAATCGATACGTTTTTATTAAAATGATTTCTAAATCGTTGCGCTTGCATTTTTTTTCACGTTAATGAAACGATGTTTTAAATTTTAAAAATTCATGCTTTTCTCTTTTAGAATCAGTCATTTAAAAAATTAAATGTGAACAATTTTTTTTACGATTTTTCAAAAAATACTCAAAATTTTACATATTTAAATACTTAAAACTTCTTTATTTATAAAAATAATCTCATGAAACTTTTTCCGTGTGTAGAACGATATTATCCGTATTCTGTACAAAGATTGATAAAATATCTTAAAAATTACGGTTTCTTTTTTTTTTTTAAATTGTGTTTTTACTTTTTTTTTTAACTTTTACGAGAAATATTTAAGCATTATTTTTGTTACACTTTTTGTTTAAAAATTACCGTTGTTTGCAATCGATATATGAAGTTTGAAAGCATTAACTTAAAAATGAAGCATACATTGTATAACATACATTTTTTTTTTTTTTTGTGAGATACGTGTTTATAAATAATTTACTAAACACAGTGGAATGAAAAATGTTAAAATAAAATATCAAAATGCTTTTATCAGATTTTTTTATTTCTTTCTTTTTTAATGTTTTTTCCAGTACATGTATATATATATTTCCTGGGGTTTTTTCTCCCATATTTTTTTTTTTTATAATTTATATATATTTATATGTTTAAAAAAATATTCAAACGTTCAAAAAAAATGCAATCTTTTCCCAATAGCTATCTGAAAAATTTTTTCTTTTTTTTTTATTACTAGCTTCCCCCTTTTTCCCCCGCGTGCGTTGCTGTGGTTCAGTCGGGTTTAAAAGAGAAAACACATGTTTTCTCAGTAAATTTAAAAAATTTGGGGTTGGAAATTTAAGGTTTTTTTTATATATAAAAAAAAATGTATAAATATATTTACACAAAACTTTCCTTAACTGTATCTTTTTGAAATTTGAAAACCAAATACTTGTTAGCTATTACAGCTTATTTTTGCCCTTTATGCCATGAATTTAAATTTATTTTTATTGTCTTCATAGAGGAGATTTAAAGGTTTGAAGAAAAATTTTTAAATGTCTCCCCCCCCGGGATTAATTGAGGGCAAGGGTTTTTTAAAGTTTATGGATATTTCTGTTAAATAAAGAGATATTTTCCCAAAATGCACATTTCTAAAACTGTCTTTTGGGAAGCAGGGAATTTATTTCCTGTTTTTTTTAAAAGGAAATTTTTTGTTTTTGAAAATTATATCTGGCAGGAAAGATTTTTTAATGGCTTTTGGTGGTTCTCCAAGTAGAGAAGGAGTTTAATTTTTCAGCGGTACAAAAAAATTCCCTTTGCTTCCCCCCTTAAATTACAGAGCATTGCAATAAGGATACACCATTGTGCGGGATGATAACATGCTGGCAAAAACCAATAATCTTCTACTGGGTTGTAAGGGAAAGAAAGGTGATTTTTATTGTGAAATTCCCCCCCACAAAGTCATGTTTAAACTGATTTTCTGTTTCTGGTTTGACTTTTTGGCCATTCGCAACCTATTGTATTCCTTTTGCTGGGGAAAGCAGAGCAGATTATGTTGAAAACCAAATCCCTGGGCCCCGGAAATGTAAAACCCCGGGAAGTCTGGCTGCATGTTTTTAAAAGCTGCGCCCTCGGGGTATGTGTTTGTGTCATTCTTTGTCTTTTTTTCTCGTTTGCTGATCCCCGTTTTTCCCCTCAGTTTGAAGTGCAATTACACCTTTTAAACACCACTTTTCCCTTTTTGAGTGGGATGACCAAGTTTGATTTCCTGAAAGAGTTATTTTTGTGTAGTAAAACCCAAATTTGGGCTCCTTGAAAAAAAAAAGGTAAAAAAAAAACATTAAATTTCAAAAACTTTTAAAAAAAAGGGGAAAAAATCGGGAGCAAAAAAAAAGGGAAAAAAATAAAAGTGCTAAGGGGAAATATTTAACTTTACATGTACATAAAATTGACAAAAGCTAAACCCCAACGCAATGAGAAGGCTAAAATGTTTTCAATCAAAATATAAAAGGAAAATTAATATATAAAACACGGATTTTGCAGCAGAAATCTCCCCGACAAAGTAATTGATAATGAGGGAAAATTTTTTTTGCAATTTACAATTCAATTAGCATTAGGTTGTTTTAACAAATTTAAGGGCCTATCTTTAAAAAATAGAGTGGTTTATATCTAGACACAGACTTTTCTCCTTTTGGACAAATACTGAAAAATCGGGGATATAACACGCCCCTTTAAAATTCCAAGTTAAAATTTTTTTAATTTTTTAATTTATTTTCCCCGCATAATGCCCCCATTTTACATAAAAAACTGGAATGTACACACACAATCTCTATATATTGAACTCTACATTTTGAAGCCCTTTTTATCCGAGGTATTTTTCCCCAATTTTTGAAAAAATAGAATACTTCTAGAAAATACAACTTTTTAAAGGGACAAAAGGGAATGCTGTTTTTTTAAATAACGGTTTTGATTAATCCGTAGTCTAATTTTTTTTATAATGCTCATCTCTTTTTAAATTTTTTTTTTAAAACTATCAAATTTTTATACACATTGTTTTTTTTTTTGTGTTAAAAGCACATTATATGCCGGATTTTTGGATTTTTTTTCTTTACTTAAAATTTTAAAGCCACCCGCCAAATTACCTCCATGCAAATCACATTATTTTCCATCTAAATCTGATTTTTTTCCATAAAAAAAAGTTAAAATCTTTGTCATTTAGATACTAAGATGCGATACGTGAGGCACCAATTTTGTTAAGATGATGCTAATACATATGTACTGTTGTGTGTTTCAGAGCAGCAGTCATCAATTGGTGATCTGCGAGAAATTTTGGATGGTCCGCAGGAAAATTGGGACATTATTTATACTTTTATGAAGTTTAGTTAAAAAAAAAATGAGCAAAAAAAAAATATATATATATATATATTATGGAACATGGATTTTTTCTTTACTTTAAAAATTTGCCCACTTTTTTAAAAACTTCAATTTACCCATCACAATTTAAAAAATTTACCTATTTAATCAAAAAGTAAATTGGTAGCAAAACACCCCCAGTCTGTTGATCATTGGTTTTTTAATTGCTTTTTTTTAAATGGGAAAAATTTATTCCTTCATTTTTTGGGGAAAAATAAATAAAAAGAAATACGGCCCTTTTTTGGGCTGCCATATAGTGCTCAAAACCCATTAGTGGTTCACAAAAAATTTTGAAGTTTTATGTTATGTGGTTCATGAAGTGTTTAAAATTTTGGGAACTGCTGTTCTAGAGTAGGGAAAAGAGAAAAATTTTTTTATATGCACAAAAAAAACGAAACAACACAAAATGTCTACTCATATAAACACTTAAAATTAACCCCTTTTAAACCCCAAAAAAGCCGTTTTAAGTTTATTTTTAAACTTGGCACCTTTTCCCATGGAGACACTGTCAATAATTTTTGATTCATAATTTTGGGCAAAGAAACCATTAAACCCGGAATTTTCCTGTTAAAAATTTCAAATGAAATCTGCTTTGGGGAAAATTTTTTTTTTATGTATATATACACAATTTTTTACATAAAAAATTTTTACCTCAAAAAAGGGGAAGCGGTAAATTTGAAATGTTTTTTTTTTTCTTTTTTAAACCCGACTGAGCCACAGGGAAAACCAAAAGGGTGAGTAAGCTAGCTATAACAAAAATTTAAAATGTTAAAAAGCTATAAAAAAATTTAAAATTCAACATTTTGATAAAATCAACAAAACTGTTCCAAACATGGTACTATTACAAAATATTAACCCCGATTTTGTATGTGTCGTAAAAACGGTGAATTTTAAGGAACCATGTGTTTTCCCTTTTATATAAAGTTGCCAATACGGTTTTGATAAAATAAATACCAAAACGAACACAAAATATGCAATTAAAAAAATCTTAACTTTCCCAGTTGTATTTTCAGTTTAACCCAAAAAATATTTTGAAAAAAAACCCCAAAAAAAGAAACTTTTTTCGAGTCTAATGTTATTTTTCCCCAACTTTTAGAAACTTCAACAACTACTTAGTGGAAAAATTCACAGTCAAGAGCAAAAAAAAAAAAAAATTATTGTGTACAATCAGGGATAAATTTTTACCTTATTGAATGCATATTTTTGGGATTTTTGGGGATGCCTTTTGATTTTTAAATAGTCGACCCAAAAAAAAAAAATTAAGTACAAAAAATAAAATCTATATATAATTTAATTTAGGGGTCACTGGAGAAAGGAAAAAAAGGGGAAATTTTAATCGGTATGCTACTTGTTTGTGGAGAGATTTTGAAATCCCACCAAACAGTCCCTTTGCATACAAACCTTTTAAAATTTGTATTTTTTATATAAAATTTATCCAAAAAAAAATATTCCCGGAGCTTAAAAAAAAAATTCAAAAAAGAAATACAATCCAACGTTAATTGGGAAAAGTAAAAAGAACTGAACTATCTCTTTTTACTGAAAAAACATAATTTGAAAAAAAAGATTACAATCTTAAAAACCCCCTCTTCCTCGAAAACATATTTCAGCCATCTGTCTGTTTTGCTTGTTTTTTCCAAAAACTATTCCAAAATTTTATGTAAATTATCCCTCGCACTGGTTTTGATGGTCAGTATGATGACCTGTTCAATTTTTTTTCAAAACAATTTTTATGTACTAAAAAACCCATTGACGCACCCCCTTTAAAAAAAAAAAATATATGAAATTGTAAAAAAAGCTCTAGGGTTTAGTATCCCAAATTCCCCCAAGGGGGCCCCTTTTTTAGATATGAGCACCAAAATTTGGGAAACCCTAATAACTTGGGAATTTTTCTGTTAGCAAATTGCAAAATAAAAACGGGGTTTAGAAAAGTTCTGTTTATGTATATTTACACATATTTTTTTTATAAAAAATCATATCTAAAGTGCAAGGGATAAAGATATTAGAAATGTGTGTTTTTTCTTTTTTAACCAGACTGATCCACAGGAATGCGTGGGTGAGTTCAGCTAGCTATAACAAACTTAAATGTTAAAAAGCTATAAAAAAAATTAAAGTTCAACATTTTGATAAGATCAATAAAAACTGATCCAAACAAAGGTACTATTGAGAGCCTGGGGTCATTCTTTAAGTAAGAAAATTAATAGTAGACTTATTAGAAGAACGCAACGTAGATTTTTACTTCGTGTCATTAAAGGATACAAAACTATTAGCTATGAAGCATTGTTTGCTATTTCTGGTATACCGCCTATAGACTTGGTTATTCTGAACAATCTTGATGTTCGGGAAAACTATTTGAGTACCATCCTTGGCACGCTGGATGGGACGATTCCAGTTTCATTATTGCCAAACCCTTCATGTAGGAAACCTATCACTCTTGTGACTTATACAAATGAAGTCTTTCAAGAATATAAAACTGTTTGTTTCACAGATGGGAGTAAATTGAATGGTAGGGTTGGTCTTGCTTGCGTTATTTACGAGGAAGGTGTTGAGTATGTTACTTTCCAGCATCGGTTAAGAGATGAATGCTCTGTTTTTCAAGCCGAACTACTCTGCATTAATCTTGCCGTAAAATTGATTCAGGACTCTCTCAGCCAGGGTAGAACGCTCAACTTTCTTATCTGCAGTGACTCACTCTCTTCACTCCATTGTTTGCTCAACGTAAACTCTACAGAAAAACTTGTTGTAGAGGTTCAGTCTATTCTGTACTACCTAGACTGTGACATCCACTTTTCTCATGTTCGGGGCCATAGCGGAAATCTCGACAATGATAGAGCGGATCAGTTGGCCAAAGAGGCAACTTGCCAAGATATCAACCTTTTGATGTCTGTGCCATTGTCCCACTGGAAGCATTTAGCTTGGGAAAGAACTGTTTCTTCCTGGAACACCGAATTCTTGGCTCGCCTAAAGCTTTGTGGACTAAAAGGTTTTTTCCGACCATTTATCAATGGCTTAAATGTAAGAATTTAGTTACTGATTTCAAGTTATCCCAAATTCTAACAGGACATGGAAATTTTAATAGCTATTTATCTAGATTTAATTTAATTGGTAGTGATATTTGTTCTTGTGGTCAGGATGCTGAAACTGTGGAACATGTATTGTTGTATTGTAAACATTATTTCTGTAAAAGAGAAAATTTTAGAAAGGAGTTGAAACGTTTAGGTATTTCCTGGCCACCTATTTTATCTTTGTTGGTTAAATGTACTGAGAGCCTAAATGTCTTAAGAAAATTTGTGTTTACTGTACAGATTTTTAAAGTTTTATATACAGTCGACTCTCGATAATTCGAAGATGGAGGGACCAATGAAAAACTTCGAATTATCAAGAGGGTAGGAAAAAACTCTCAACATATACGAAGAGAAGATTTTTTTCTAACACATTTAAATTTAAAACTATGTAATAAAGCAACAATTGTACATAATTTTTTAAAGTACATTTATACAGTATAAAAATAAAACAGAAGTTAAAAGTCCTATATTAAAAGAATACACTTATGTCTTGAAAATAACTATTAAAAGAATATACATACTATATATAATTAATCCATTTGTCGAAAAAATCTTTTTTTTTTAAGGCATTAAATCTAATTTTGTCAATAGATTTCTCTAGAACAAATGAAGCCTGTAAAACATTTGCATCAACATGATTTTCAAGGAAAAAGTTACGTAGTTTGTTTAGTGACTCTCTTTAGCTTCTGACAGAGTTACCGAAGTCAACTCCTCCGATTCGTTTTCATCACTTTCTGTATTATTGTGGTCCAAAGCCACAATTTCAGCGTCAGATAGAGCTCCCCATACAACAATGTCCGTGTCAACCAACACGTAGTCGTCAAATCTTGTTCTGGAAGAGCTTCCCAAAGGGAGAGTTCAGCATTAAATTCAGTGAGTGTATCGTCCACATCAACCAGATTCGTCGAGGGGAAGCCTGACTTTTTAAAATAGCTGTGAATTGTCAAAGGAGTAACAGCTCTCCAAGCCTTGTCAATCATGATCAAAGCTGTTAAAATAGAAATAGTTACATTCTGCTGATTTTCGAAGTTATCCAAAACAATTTAACGACTTCACGCCAATAAAAAGTTTTAAAACTATGTATGATGCCCTGGTCGAGTGGCTGAAGTTTTGAGGTTGAGTTTAGAGAGAAACATTTAAATTTCACATTTGATAAAGGTGTGGTGCGTTATTGTGCACAGTACAGTGTGACATCTCTCGCGTTCTTCCTCTAACATAACCTCTATGTTCTTTGACGGCCACGATTAATGGCAAAACTTTTCCAACCCAAATCCAAGAAGTGAAACGAAGCAAAGATGCAAATAAGATAACCTTTAAAAGGATAGAAATTTTAGTGAGCAATATGGCAATTTAGAGAAAGTTCAGTGTAGAGAAGATAGAAGTGTTGATCGACGGCTTACCTAGAATCAAGACGCCATCGCGCCAATTAAACCAAGGTACATACCATTGTCCAACCTTGGGAGAAAGATTTGAAATAGATTGACGTTGAGTATTCAACCAAGGTAGGAAGATTAATTCTGAACGCTAGTATATTATTGAGATTGAGATTAGGTGATATAATATATTTATATTGATAAGTGATCTAATTGCGGATATGAGTTAGTTAAGACTACGGTTTTGGTTTTTTCCCTCACTTAATATAAGTTTGTTCGATATCTAAGTAATCTAAGTTAAATTCTTAATAAAAGTCATATTAAGAATTCTAAAATGTCTCATCATTCCGAGAATCCCACACCTCTAACTTACGCTGAAACCCCACGACATGGCTATCGAACGACGTCCATGTCGCAATGGCGCCCGAATCGTTATCATTTATATGACTCTGGGTTAGGAAATTCAAGCGGGTTTGGTATTTTACCACAAATGTGCTTTTCCGTGTCCGAGAACGTGACTGAATTTCTCGAGGCCATAGATAATCAAATACAGTTACTTGAAATTCCGAGTAACTTGTCATGTGCTTATTTGAAAAGTCATCTCAGGGAAAGGGCTCAAGATTGGTACTCAATATTTGGATCGGTGCTAGTGCAAGATACAGCCACGGATTTCGCGCAGCTAAAGGTAGAATTGGCGAAAGCTTAACCCGCAATCAAAAATAAGAAAGAGTTAGAAGCGAGGTTTTTTGCGTCCCAGCAGGGAAGAAATCAGGAACCAACAGATTTTGTTTACGATTTACTTAAACTTCATAAAAATTTGGAACTAGGGATGTCGCAGACAGAATTGGTTGATCACATTTTAATTAGACTCGAACCACAAGTCCAGGACTATGTGGAAGTTCGGAATCCGCAGAACACGGTACAACTTTTAGAAATATTAGCTAAATTTGAAGAGAGGTATTCCTACAAATTAAAAAAGGGGTTCGCAGAATAGTGATAATGTGGAAAGACGGAGTTAAAACGCGCATAGGATGTCTAATTTTGATGATAATCGCAGAAACTGGAGAAATTCTGAGGTTGGGCGTAGACCAAATAATGGCAGAAATGATTCTAGAGGTACTTATGAGAATAGCCGTCAAAGTAATAGGTGGTTCGAGAGTAAGAATAGATTTCAGAATGATGATCAGAGATTCAACGAAAGGGGATACCAATTTCGAAAAGCTCGAAATGATAATTTTTTAATAGATGGGACCGCAGAAATAGGGGTTCGAGTGAAAATTTCAGTCGAGGCGATAGGATGAAAGGGACGATTGAATGTTTTGAAAGTTAATGAAGTTCATAATAAAAAAGGAATCGGCAAGGATATACCATTGCTTTCTCCGATAAGTATATCACCCGTGGAGTTTCCCCCACGTTCCTATTTTATTAAATAACACATTTTTGAAAGCGCTAAGGGACACCGGAGCAGATAAATCATTTATATCGGAAGAAATATATAAAAATATTTTTATAAACAAGAAAAAAATCTCCACCAGGTGATCACAGCACAGGAGCGAAATCCCAAAAAATATGGGAATTTAGAATTGATTATTCAGATCCGAGAATTTAAAAAACCTTGGTTGTTTCATGTGTTGACGGATTTGGAATACCCATGTATTCTTGGTGTTCATTTTATAAGTGGATCAAGGATTATTTTAGACTTTGATCGAAAATCGTTGAAGATTCCCGATTCGATGATAGATAGGGTGGTTGAATCAGTTGTGGAAGAAAATGTTGAAATAGATCTAGATAGGATTGTTTAGATTTTTATCAGAAAGCGTTGGCGATTCAAGATTCGCTGGTTGAAGATAATAAGGTAGATGAAGGGAATTTGCGCGTTGATGTGTCAGAAACGAAGTTAAATATTGTGGCTAATGTTTTATCGAAAAACCCGGTTAAAAGTATAAGGGGAGAAAAAGTTAATTGTGCAATAATCAGAGATTTAGTACTTACTTCGCGGGAACAGTTAATAACAGAGCAAAAGAATGACCCAGAATTAGGTCATATCTATAGATATTTAGAAAACCCGGAAGATAACTCTGTTAATGCGACGAATTGTGAGAATTGGTCCCGCGACTTCCGTCTAATTGAAGGCTTGTTGTTTTATGCGAAACACGCAACGTCGTTAGGTGAAATGCGTGTATACATTCCAAAGTCTTTAAGAAACAGCATCTTACGCGAATTTCACGACAAACCAATCGCAGGGCATCTAGGTAGATTTAAAACTTATCATAAAATTTGGGACGTTTGTTATTTCCCGTATATGAGAAAATTTATTGATCAATATGTATCTACATGCCATATGTGCCAAGTTAATAATTATAAAAACGCGTTACCAGCTGGTCGATTAAATCCGATTGTATCAAATTATCCAAATGAGAAAAGTTACGTTAGATTTGTTAGGTCCGTATTTATATCGGGGTGAGACGTAATCGATATGTTTTAGTAATTACCGATCATTTCAGCAAATGGGCTGAAATTATACCTCTCAAAAGGCTCGCTCGTATAATAGGGATATTTTTGATAATTTTATATCACGTTTGGAGCCCAATAAAATTAATAAGTGATAACGGTCCCCAATTTATATCCGAAATTTTTGAACATTTAAGTGAAAGATTAGGCATAAGGCATGTGAAGACTGTTGCATATAGGACTGAACGAGTTAATCGAGATATAGTGCAAATGATTGCAAATTATGTTAATGATCAACACGATACTTGGGACCAATTCTTACATGAGTTTGCTTAACGCTATTCGTACGGCAGTGAATGAAACAACGGGAAAACCCCTGCGGAATTATTTTTGGGTCGAAAATTGATTACCCCATTTCAAAAATTAGTAATGATTTCAGACGGATCGGAATTTACAGTTAGAGGTATCGAGAAAGTCTTTAATGAAGCTAGACTAAGTACGAAAACTAAGCAGGAAAGGTGGGAAAGATATTATAATAGACAAAGACGGGATGTAGAAATTAAGGTAGATGATTGGGTCTTATTAGAGACACACCTTTTCAGTTCAGCAGCTAATAAAATCTTTTCCAAATTTAAACAAAAATTTGAAGGTCCGTATAGAGTGTTAGAAGTAAGAAATAATAATAATAATATTGTAATATATGGTGGTCAGGAAAAAGGTTAACCGTTAATGTTGATCAAGTAAGAATATAACGTCATAGGAAATGTGACGAGGTCGAGTTAGGAACAGGTCGCCCAGATAGTATTAGTTCACGTCAGGAAACGAGTAGTTCGGAAAACGTACATCAAAGATCAAATGAGTCGCAATATGGGAAGAAAAGGTCTGCGGTAAAGCGTGAGTTAGAGGAAAAAGGGATAAATTTCAAGTCAAAACAATGTAAGAAAACACGGATAGGGCCGATAAGCGCGGATCACTTATCAGATCGCTGCCTAGCTCCTCTAATAAAACAAGAAATAAAAGAAAACGGCTAGATAAAGGAATTAAAAGGTCGAATGGATCGGTGTCAAGTGGACCACAGAGAAATTGGCAGAAAAGTAGACCCAATAACATTAATAAAAGACCATTGTCATCCAGTAATATTTATATAAGTAGGAAGAAGAACAAGATGGAAACAACTGGAGTTCAAGATAGAAGGAAGTATAACCTGCGCCCACGCCAGAAAAAGGATCAGGAGTCCCGACCGGCCAATGAAGCAACGACAAGCCAAGCAAGGAATAGCCGACAAGGAGACTACAAGCCCTACATCAGGCAACATAAAGGATCACAGAGCAGCCGAGGAATGAGAAGAGGAACGAACAGTGATAGCACCTTGTCCTTAGAGGTGATGGTGGGAGACAGAATATAAAAATCAGGTTGTATTGTTTCATTTTTATGTTCTTTCCAACAAGTGGTCGGAAGAATTATTGCAAAGAAGGAAGTCTCGGGCGGTGTTTAAAAGTTATAATCCAAGCAAAAGTTGAGCCCCTAAATGAGTGTATATTTTTTGAACTTTTGACTTGTAAAATTTTTTTTCTCTCAATTGATGGAGAAAACAATTGTAATTATGCATTTGTTTACTTCGATGTATGACTTCGTGAGATGCGACAATTCCTTTGGTTATTTGTTTTAATGATTTATTGAAAAAAGTTTGTAATTGTATAATGTGTATATATATATATCTTGTTGTATTGTTCCGTATTAAGGTGCATCTTTGGTTTAGGGGCGGCGTAGTGAGGGTACCAACAATAATATTTAAATTGAGCTGCGCGGCTCATTGGGGGTTTGACGGAGCCAGATGCGGATGGAAATGAAAAATTTATTGTAATTTAAAATGATATATAATGCATAAAAATTGTGAAACTTACTGGTATTATGTAAATATAGATTTTGCAAAGTAACTTAAAGAGTTTTCATTTCAGGGTGACAGACCCTGAAAGTATTGTTCCATAGCTGATATGTAGCTTCAACTTGGAGCAGTGGAGCCGGTCCTCCAAGCTCATAAATAAATATTTGTCTTGATGCAGAGTTTTGGGTGTGCGTACCCAGGAAGGAATGCACATAAAACATTTAAGTGTATAAAACATTTAAGTAACGTTAAATATATAGAGTTAAGAGTACATGTATAAAAGTGAGAATGTACCATGATTAAAAAGCAAAATTGTTAATGTTGGCCTAGTTAGTGGAGTAAAATTTATTGTGTGTCTGTCATGAGTTTAAATTTAAGTGAAATATTAAATTTAATTCTAAGATGAATAATGAAAATTACAGTTAAGTTAAAAATTGGAAATTATAGAAGATAAAATGAGGATTCAAGGTTAAAATTTAAATAAAACTTAGAAAGTGAGGAGATTAAGAAATAAAAATTTAGATACGTAATTTCTTAAGGTTTCTGAAGACCCTTGAATAAATCACGTTTTTCTTCTTGGAGGGGGCTGTGACATCTCTCGCGTTCTTTCTCTAACATAACCTCTATGTTCTTTGACGGCCACGATTAATGGCAAAACTTTTCCAACCCAAATCCAAGAAGTAAAACGAAGCATAGATGCAAATAAGATAACCTTTAAAAGGATAGAAATTTTAGTGAGCAGGATGGCAATTTAGAGAAAGTTCAGTGTAGAGAAATGTTGATCGACGGCTTAAATAGAATCAAGACGCCACCTCGCCAATTAAACCAAGGTACATACCATTGTACAACCTTAGGAGAAAGATTTGAAATAGATTGGACGTTGAGTATTCAATCAAGGTAGGAAGATTATATTCTGAACGCTAGTATATTATTGAGATTGAGATTAGGCGGATATAATATATTTATATTGATAAGTGATCTAATTGCGCGATATGAGTTAGTTAAGACTACGTGTTTTGGTTTATTCTCACTTAATACAAGTTTGTTCGATATCTAAGTAATCTAAGTTAAATTCTTAATAAAAGTCATATTAAGAATTCTAAAATGTCTCATCATTCCGAGAATCCCACACCTCTAACTTACGCTAAAACCCCACGACATGGCTATCGAACGACGGCCATGTCGCAACAGTTGTTTAAAAATAAGTGAATATGTCGTTTCTCTCTTTTCATTTCCGAGTTCAGTGAGACCAGAAATTCATTAAAGAGTTCGGTGGTCATCCATGCCTTTTCTTGTTTGAGCGGTATTTGGTAGGGAAGGAGTTTATGCCTTTGAAACACCGGGGTTTTGCAGATTTTCCTATGACGAGAAGAGTAATCTTTTCTCAGCCGTCCATGTTTACAGCCAGTAAAATAGTAAATCTCTCCTTGCTATGTTTTCCTCCATGGCATTTTTCTTTTTTGAATGTAAAAGTTTTTTCTGGCAAACACTTGAAAAAGAGTCCGGTTTCCTCCGTGTTGAAAATGTTACGTGGTTCGTACTCCTTTATTAGATCCGAAAGCGAGCTCTGCCACTTAGAACAAACGCTAATGTCGACACTTGAGCTTTTCCGCACATTTTTTGAAGACTATTCCATTCCTTTTAAAATTTGTAAGCCATCCATTGCTAGCCGAAAACTCGATTCCTAATTCTTTAGCAAATGCTTTAGCCTGTTCCTTCAATAAAGAGCCACCTATTCTGTCCTCGACACTGTCTCATCCATGAAACTAAACACTGTTCAAGACGTGGAAAATTACCTTTACTAACGCGTTTTCTCCCTCTACTCGAAGATGCACTTAAGATTTTCTCTTTATTCTTCAGAACAGTGGAGAGAGATCAGTGGGATTTCAAATGCTTGCCAACATCGTCCTTCCTCTCACCTTTTCTTCAACTGATTCTATCACCTTTTGCTTTTCAGAAATAGTTAAGCACTTGTACTTTTTAAAAGAAGACATGTCGTTCCTTTCGCGTGATAAATCGACACTGAGGTGAGGTGTAAGGTAATGGCCCAAGGTTTATCAAAATTAACAGGTAGGAAAAGTAAATCACCACAACTTTAGTAAAATAATATTTTTAATTTAAAATTTGGAATCTAAAATGAACACAAGGCGTATTCACAGTTCACACTCAGTTACGGAATATACTTAATAGCAGGGGTCGACAACTATGGCACGTAGAGCAATTCTTAGTGGCACATTACCGCTCTTTTTTTAAAAAAATAATAGAATAAAGTTAAATCCCTGTCTCTGCCTCGTACATTTTTATATAAAGGTTTTATTTCTCGATTTCAATTCTCTATCATAAAAAAATTCTGAATTATCTTGGATTTAGTTTGAGTGCTTTATTTAAAAAAAACATCTGTTTAAATGTGTGACTCATTATTAGTTATAAATACTCAACGCAAATCAAAATTATTGTGCAATACTTGTAAAAGGAAGCATCACTGCAAAGTGAATAAAAAAGAAAGCATTTTTTCCTTCATCCACCTAAAGCTTGGGTATCAACGGAAAAAGAAAAAACACAGATGGCTTAGGAATAAATCAAAATTCTGCTTAGCAAATACCGGAAATATAATACTGTTGAAGGTTCGAATTATCGAGAGTTTTATAATAGGATAACTTCGAGTTATATCAGGTGTTGTAGTCTGGCCAACAACAAATTTTACTTCGAACTATTGAGAGTACTAAAACGTATGGTTTTAGTTTGAAATATCAAGAGTTTTTCTAGGGGCTGAGCATATACTTCGAATTAGCGAGAGGTTCGTATTATCGAAAGTTCGAATTATCGAGAGTCGACTGTATATTGGTACCTCCCTTTTTTATATTTGTGTATTTCCACTCTTCCTTTTTATTTTGTCTTGTTCGTTTGTTTTTTCCCCCAAATTTGTTTTATGATTTAATTGAGTTACCACTTACGTCTGTAAGCCTCATGTTATGCATTGCGGAACATGAGGAGTTTTGCAAATAAATTTATAAATAAAACAAAACAAAGGTACTAATACAACTATGCCAACCCTGATTTTGTATGTGTAGTACACGGTGAATTGCCAACCATGTGCATCCTTTCTTATATACTCAGAGGAAAATGTCAGTCAAGAGCAAAAAAATATTATTGTGTACAAACAGGCATAGAATGGTTTTCCCTTAGTGAAAGCATGTTGCAGCATTTGGTGATGTCTTTTTGATTTTAGGTAAAAGATCGACTAAAAACAACACATAAGTACGAAAAAATAAAAATTATATATTAATTTAGTTTAGGATCGCGTTTGTGGAGACCACGCGGCCAGTCTTGAGTTATCATCAAAACTGTAACTATTTGGCAGAAAAATAAGTAGAGTTTAGTATAAGTAGGTCAAATATAATCTTCGCTTAATAAGAGAAATAAACTTAGCTTAAAATTATATAAAGTAACACGATGTAAAATATAAGCAAAATCGTAAACACCCCGCGATAATGCTATCCGATTGTTGCCAAACCTACAAACTAAAATTTGAATTGTTAAAAGAATAATTTTAGAAAAATTGATTTATTAGAAAAATAATCCTAATTACGTATCAAAGAACGTAAAATGTATAAATATGACGATCAACAAACATAACTATGGTAAAAATATGTATTAATCACGAAAAAACTGCGTGTAAAGTATAAATTTTCGCATTCAGAGAGAATCTTGACATCATAACACCGAAAATTAGTTTTTAAACAATTTAGGAAGAATTATGAAATCATAAGTGCATAAGAACCCGTTCGGAATCAAATGCAACTTTATGTCAAAATTTCAGAGGAAATGGTCAAGTACTTTTGGAGATTAGTGGCTTTGAACAAACACACATTACATTTTTATTTATATAGATATATATATCTTCTAATCATTTTTAAATTTTAAAGTTATTTTAAGCGATTCGCGCGAAGATCGGTCGTATGTTTTTATAATGACAACATTAAAAGTTAATTACTAAGGTTTTTAAAGCTCACTTATTAAAGTTTTCAAATTAAATACTTTAACACGACTTGAAAAGACATATGATGAAAATTGCTAAAAATTATTCGTGTTCATAGTTCCAAGTCAAATAATTGTGGTTTATGCACGTGTTTTAAAATACTCCTTAAATGGAAATAAGTAATTTTAGTGAGGCATTTGGTATTAAAAATGGAACGTTTAAATATTACTCATTATAATGATCCATTTTTTTAAAGGAATGGGAAAAGCTTTCACTATAGTATATGCATATAAATCTCTCTAGAAGTCCTTAGAACTACTATATTTATTATATGCTGGCATCCATATTGAATTTTTCTGTATGACCTGTACTTCAATGCTTTATAGTTTTCGCCTACAATATCGGATCAATTCTTCATGATTTTTCTACATTGAACATGTTATATATAATTGTATATTAAAAATATAAGAAATTTTATGCAAATTATTTTAGACGGGTAACATTTCCTAATTTTCCTTCTCAGAAGAGCGAGTTATGTTAACGTCATACAGAAAAGCAACACGTGAGCTATTGGCGACGGACCTCCATGGTCAAGTAACGAGGATGACACCTGAGCAGGAACCTTCCTTTCCAAACTTCCACACCCCACCATGGGAGGATTTTTGAGCCTTAACAGATTTAATATGAATCAGCCCCCATGCACCACGGGTCTTAAGAGGCAGTGGACACGAACTCATGGCACGCCGGACAAGATTCCTTGACATAATTAATAGGCTATCACAGCCGCAAGGTACTCCAGCAAAAAATTGGCTTCTTTTAGGATCCTTTTCCAAAGAGTTGCACCTCAACGAAGCTCGCGAAACAAACTTTTTACCTTAATGAAAATTTTGAAACTGAGCCCACTTGAAAAAGTGCTGAATTCTGAGCATTCATTTGGTTATTATTTATATAGCTTAAAGCAATCAAATAATTATTTTATACAAACTGATTAATTATAGAGACAACTGAGGGTATTATGGATTTGCATAATTTTAAAAAAAAATGAATAAGAATTTATATATATATAAACAATGTTTCATAACAGTTCCTTTCAACATATAATGTTGATGTCAGTATGTGGCCCAATATTGAAAATTGGTTAGTATATAGATTATTAAATAAAAACAATTTTTTTTTCAAAAGGAAATTCTTAGGTTGAACTGAATCATATATTTTAGGTGCTACACTTCATTTTTCTTTACAATGCTTATTTATTATTTTTTTTCCCTTCTAGAATTGTATAACTATTTCTATTCAGTTTTCTATAATTACTCTTTTACCAGAAATTGATTTTAGATAATAAGTTCGAGAAAAAGTACCTTTGTTGGAATGGCTGTTATCAATTAAAAAGTGTATATTTAAAAAAAAAAATCCTCATTATATTTTATATTGAAAATACATATTAAATTTTTTATTGAAATCCAGATCTTTTTTAAGTGAAGAAAATACATAAATAAATTTCCAAAATAATGTGATAAAAATGGAAAATTTTGGGAAATCATATAGACACAAAATGATGACGCCTTTTAAAAAAAAAATAATTTTTTTTTTTCTAAACAAAATGTTTAATTAACTGGGAAAAAATAAAAAACATAAAAAGGTTTTTCAAACTTTTTTATTGCTCAGTAAATAAATACATTCATTTTATATGAATAACGCTTACTTTATGTAATGAAAAGAAAAAATGTTTCCCTTTTCACCCATAATGATTGCTTAAAATATGGGGGATATTAATAAATTTTTAAATAAAATTTTAAAATTTCAGTATTCAACTTCAATAATTTTTGTGTTTTTAAAAAAAGAAAGGTATGGGCATTATTCACACCTAAAAAAAAATTTTAAATAATAAAAAAAAATGATCCTGCATTTTTTTTGAAGAATTAAGGTCAAAAAATCTTTTTTTTACTGTCTAATTACCGATAAGAATACAGATTAGATCATATCTGAAAATTAAAGGGAAATTTTATATGAATTCAACAGGGGAAACAAACTTTCCCAAACCAAATCAAAAAAAAAAAAAAAAAAAAAAGAAAAAAAAAAGTCTAAAAATTTTTCTGCTCGATTAAAAATTGTATAATTTTTTAATGAAACCATACTTGTCCAAATTTGTCTAAAAAAAAATTAAAAAAATAATAATTATTATTACATTTTTTATAATCAACTTTTTTTTAGTTTTGTATTTTTTTGTCTGTTGAAATTTTTCCCAAGTTTTGAAGAATCAGCCGACATACCTGCTTACAAAACATTTTTCAAAACCCAAACACAACATTATATTTTTTAAAAAAATGAAGTTTATCAGAAAAAATTTCAGATGCAAACCCACTTCACCACAAATTGCTATTAAAACAAAAGCCCTTTGATTGCAACCTAATGTTTTAAAGGTAGTGTTGAGGTTGTAAAATAAAATTCCAATGTGTCAAAAAATTTTCCCATTTTATCACTGTTTAAAGAAAATATTTTTTTGTTTTTTTTATTTAGTTGCTTATTGATAAAGATTCCACAAATTTTAATCCTTTAATATGTACTTGTTTTATATCAAAATGGATTTAAATACCAGTTTAGGGTTTTACTTGATTGGCTCATAATTATTCAATTTGTTCAAGGGCCCGTATCAAAGATCCAATGAACCCAAAAAATTGTCTTGTAAAGTTTTTGAGTGGGAATTGCTTTTTAAAATCTGAATTTTAAAAAGAAGTGAGAGATAAAAAAAACAAACTTTAAAAATAATAATATTTTGCTCTTTTTTTTTAAAATAATGTATGTAATAATATCACCAGTATTTACCAATTTTATTTGAAAAAATAAGTTTGTAATTATAACTATATCCAATGGGAAAAAAATGCCATTTATTTTTATTGATCATGATCTTCCCAAACAAAATTATTATTTCTTTAAAAATTTGTTTTATGTAGGGTCCATTTAATTGGGGAAAAACATATTTCACTGTGAATCATCACAAATGGATTACTTATAAAAAAACATTTAGCCTTTAAAAACATTTTTATACATTTATCTATCTATTACATATTTTTGTCGCAATGAATTTTAAAAGATTTTTTAAAAATAAAATAGCAAAGATAAAAAACCCCAAAAAAAATAAAAAATGAAAACATAACTATTAAACAAAGTAAACATACATAGGGCAACTTTTAAAGAAAATTTTTTTTTTGTTGCAACAAAGACATTCTTTTACCAGATAACAGGTGGACAAATGGTAGATTTAAAAAAGGAAGTATTTTTAAAAAGCAATTTCAAAGATAGTACCCCGATATCATTTTATAGATTAATAAAAACATCAACAATAATGAAAAAAATTTTTAATGCATTTTTTTTCAGTCAAGTTAAAATTTTTCGACAAATTGTGTTTGATAAACTTCTTGAAATTTTTAGGTTTTTTTTGGGGGAAAAAAGTTAAGAGAATGATAGTATACCCACTAGTCTCCTTAAATATATCAGGCATTTGAACTACAAAATAAAAACTAGGAGTTACACAACAGAAATAACATATGTAATACTTGAAATAGATAAAAGCTTCATTTGAAAATATAATTATTTTAAAAAAATAAGTATATCTTGTTTTCCAGAAAACTCAAATGCAATCCAGATTGATGTACATTTTAAGGAATAAAAGATTGATAAAAGTCATTCTTAGAGTTACATTTGATTAAATATAATATAATTATTAATTGAAACATAAATTATTTAATTGATTCTTGTAAAAAAAAAATTATGTTCATAAGTATACTGAACAAAAATGTTTAATCTTTTTTTTTAATTCCATGAAAATAAGTTTATAGCAAAGAGAAAATTCTGGTCTCTTTCTCAGTCACTGAGCTCCGCCGTATGTATTAAATAAAATTAATAACAAAAATCAATTATATTTAAAAACTGGTAAAATAATAAAAATAATATACAGTAATATATATATATATTTCTATTAACATACTAAATGGTAATATAAAAAAGTGTTGAAAATATTGCAACAAAACAAGTTTGGTGTACAATTTTAAATATTTGTCAGTTAATAAATATTTAGGGAATAATTTGAGTGAAACACAGTATTTACAATAAATATGCTTAAGCAAATGTTACATATATTAGAAATATACTTTATGTTTGAAACTCATATGAAATTATATATATATATATTATACACTATTTTAAAAAAAATATAAACAAAAATCTAGCATCAATTATATTGTAAGTAAATTTAGCAGTAATTATTAAAAATAAAGAACATAATATTTTAAATTTTCTAGTATTTATAGGAGAAAAATAGTACAATCACATAAAAGTTTTTTTTTTAATTTAATATACATTCATTATTTTCTTCACTACTTTTTCCTATAAAAAATTATTCAAATAGTAAATTCCAATGGTTGTCAAAATCACAAATATATAATTATGATAAAATATACTTTAAAGAATCTGAAATTGGTGAAGTCTATACTACAAAAACATTCTATTTATTCAAAAGTTTCAGGTATAAACAGCTCACACAAATTTAGGAGAAATATTAATAGTCAAAAAATTTTAATTAAAAAACAATAAAAGAAAAATTTTATATTATTTCAAATATATATAAAATAGTAAAGGTCAAAATTATTGTAAAAAATACACACAGATTATCTTTTAGTAATTCAACAATGTCCTGCAGATCTGATATGGTCAAATTAATTCTTCCCCTTCTGAATGCATAATCAAGACATTTCATTTATGTAAAAAATACTACAAAATAAAAGTGAATAGCATGATGGAATTTGATATTTACAAAAAATAATAAAATTTTTCAACAAAAAAAATTTAAATCCCCAAAAAATTTAAAAAACAATTTAAGATTTCAATATTAACCCCTTTTTTCGCCCAAATCACAACAAAAAAAAAATACATTCAAAAAAAAAAGTTGTCAAATTAATTTAAATATTTTTATGTTGAAATTTTTTATAAGTTTATGAATTCATATAAATTATATGAAATATATTTCAAAAAAAACCCGCAACTGAAAGAAGCTGAACAACAAAAAATTTTTGAACTTGTTTAAAAAAAAAGGGATTTTAAAATTTTTAAAAAACCCTACCATCCTCAAGGGGGTTTTCAAAATATTGCCCTTCCCTCTTTGAATACATATTTAAGATATTTAATGATACATAAAAAAACTTTAAAATAATGGTAAAACTGTGATAATCATTTTAAATTATGAATATATAAATTCTTACATTTTTTTTCACCTAAAAATAAACTTCCCTTAGTAGCAAACAAGATGAACAGGTAAAATAAATGTTTAATAAAATCAAACTTAAAAAAATCAATATTCAACACATCAATTTTATGTGTGTAAACAAAAAAACAAACAAAAACATACCATTATGTATTAATACACAATTTCAGTAACATATATATTACTGCAGACTTTTGAAATTCTAAAATGGTTTTGTAAAGGAGAGTAAGTGTTTATAAATGTAACCCAATTCAGCAAAACAAGAGCTATTGGCAATGGATGTCATATTTTTAAGTCATAGTAAGGTTCTATAAAGGCATTATTTCTGGAGGAAAATATTACATTCACTTCATAAAATTGTTGAATTTAAAATAAAATTAAAAGATTTGTACAAGCTAAAATTTGTATCAAGTGTATAAAATGAATAGTATGTTGTTATCTAAAATTTTAAGGGAAGCTATACAAGGATAAATAATTTTATTTCTGTAAGTTTATTAGAGACAATTTAATTACTTAAACAGTACTTTAAAGTTGAGGAGAAAAAATATATTACTGAGTGTAAAATGTTACTTACATTGTATTCTTAAAATATACCCTTAGAAAATGGAATGATAAAAATTTGTAAAAATATGGGGGAAAAATACAAGCATTTTATAAAAGCTTTGAATTAAATCAGCTATTCATGATTACCTTAACAATAGTTTTTCATTAGTATTATATTACAATTGTTTTGCCAAATGCACCTGACAAAATATTTTATCTAATAAAAGAGAAAGATCAGAAATACATAAATTTATAATATACAAGAAATATAATGTACAGTAATTGAAACTGAGGGAAGTCTAGTGGTTATGATCACAAACTTGTGACCGCCAGGTCAAGAGTTTGAGGACTAGGTCCACTCGACACTGGCTGTGTAGAGGGGCCAATGCATGTTTAATCCGCCAAGGCTCAAAGATCTCCCATCGGCATAGTATAATGGCTTGGAGAGAAGGTACAACTTAAGTGTTGACCAAGTCACTAGACCGTTGTATGAAATTAGGAGGCCTGTAGCCAATAGCTCTCCTGCTCTATTACAGTGTGATGTTAACAAACACTTACTCCCTTGAGTGAAGTTATTTGAAACACACCTATTTATTTGCAATTTTTACAGAATACATAAGAAATAAAAAAAATTAGGAGTAATTGAAATAGAAATCTTGATTAAAATAGAGAGAAAATATAACATTTCGTTTTCACAATTATATTTAGACAAATATATTTATAAAAAAGGAGAATCCTATGTTTCTATGCCTCATAGTAGTCTGATGTTTCAAATTACTTCCACTTCCCTTCTAAATGAATATTCATGATATTTTAATTATGTATATAATTCTCCAAACGCTGATACATTTTTATAGTAAACAATTTTCTACCTCAAAAGTAACCTCACTGAAAAGCCAATCAAGATTAAGTGAAAAACATAATTTTTCAGATACAGCCAAATTTAAAATAAAAATCCTTATTCAACACAGGACTATGTAGCACACATTTTCAGGTACATAAATTTTAATACCTGTTCTTTTGAATTCTAAAATTGTTGAGCAAAGGCAATATATTCATGCAAATTATATAACAAAAATACTACACAAAGCTATGTAGCACACATTTTCAGGTACATAAATTTTAATACCTGTTCCTTTAAATTCTAAAATTGTTGAGCAAAGGCAAGTTAATTTAAAGGTAAGGAAAATATTACCCTCACTTCATAAAATTTCTTAGTTCAATATGCAATTTTAGACATATAGAAGCAAACTTTATCCTTTCACGTGAATCATATGGATAAAAACACTCTGAAAAAAAAAATTTACAATTTCATTTCAGATATATATATTCATGCAATAAACAATAATGATAATAAATGTATCTATTCATAAAATAGATACAATAATGATAATAAATGTATCTATTCATAAAATAGATGAAATATATTTCAAAACACTTGTACCCAAGGAAAATTATACAACAAAAATACTTAAAATTTACTTGCATTATTTTGGTAAAACAGGCTTACACATTTCTGCCAAATCTATACAGTCAGATAATAGGATTTGAAAAAGAGGGATAAAAACATGAAAAAATCTTGTTTCCAATACATTTAATAAGATAAAATTAAATACGATTTAAAAAAAAGGATAGTGTTTTTACTACCCTCCATTGTCTTAAACATTTCTCATGCAGTGAAATAGTTTTTCTTACTTCCTAATTCATATTGAAGATGTTTTATTTGCATACAAAAACTTTAATAGAGTACTGAACCAATGTTAATGAGATTTAAATTCAGCATATGTAAATACCAATAGTTTTTTAACTAAAAATGTTCTCTGAAAAATGGAAAAAAAGATGAAGAGGAATAATAATTAGTAAATCAAGAAGAATGAGGGTTGAAATTCAGAAAAAAAATTACTATTCACCACAGGACTCTGTATAAATACAGAATGGGTTTTACTGCAGATTATCAAAAAATTCTGTTTTGCAAAGGCTTCTTTATACATGAGGAAATATATTAAATACATACACCATAAAATTCCGAATTCAATATAGATTTCCACATAATTATTAGTAACCTTTTTCTCACAAAATGGTGATATGAATAGCACATTCTTCAAAGATATTTTGATCAATTTCGCTCATAATATGTATTAATAATTTTTTTTGTGAAAAAAAATTTAATATGTCTATACAGAACATAAAAAGATATGTATTTCCAAGCGATTCTAACAGACGCAAACTGTACAGAAATTGCATTATATTTACTCGATATTGTGTTTTAGGAACACATAATCTTACAAAGATTTAGGACAAATCCAGAATGAATAATGACATAAAAAGAGACACAGATAAACAATTTCAATAAATAGAATTTATTTTAAAATGAATTAAAAAATTTATGGGGCATTATCATTTTTTGGTAATTTGCAATAGATTATAGGTTGCCGATGAGGTCAAGCTACTTTCTACTGTTTATAAGGGACAGCTTAGTCAGTTATAAAATGCTTAAAAATAATGGGAAAATTATTTTACTGAGTTTGAAATATTTTGTGCAAAGATATGTTCAAATACAGCAGAAAAAATATATAAACCCTTGAAAAAAGTTTTGAATTAAATCTGTGATTCAAGATTTCAGCAGCAAATTTTTATTATAGTGCATAATATGAATATTATATCACAAAAAAAGGGTCTGTGGAATTCCCTATACATATGTTTTATTTAAAACAGCAGAATTATTGTAAATATGTAAGTTAGAAGAAACACATTTCACTTCAACTAAAATTGAGGAAAGCTATTCAAGCACCTTTAAGAATTCTCAAAGTTTTAAAAATAGTTAAGAATAAAAATTCGGGAGAGATTCAAATAGAAAATATCATTGAAAAATGGGATAGAAACATGACACATTTCTTTTTTCAAATATTCACCTAACAAAATTTTTAAAAATTCTAGAAAAGGATCATGTTTATATTACATTCCAGAGTCAAACAAGTTTCTCACATAGTCAAATTATGTATTCACCATCTTCTGTCTTGGGAATGCATAAGCGTACACACACAGAGAGATTTAGGACAAATCCAGAAAATATAGGCAGAAAAATGACAAAAAGAGAGAGATAAACAATTTCAATAAACAGAATATATTTCAAAGTTAATTATAAAAAAATTATGGGGCATGTTTTCATTTTCTGGTATTGTGCAATGCATTATAGGTTGCTGATGTGATCAAGCTCCTTTCTATTGTTCAGAATGCTTATAAGGGAAAGCTGAATCAGTTAATGCTTGAAAATAGTGGTGAAATTATGTTACTGAGTTTGAAATATTTAACAAAGATATGTTAAAATATGAGAGGAAAAAATATAAACCCTTGATAAAAAGTTTTGAATTGAGTCAGTTATTCATGATTTCATGAGTAACTTTTTATTGCAGCGCATAATATGAATACTATATCACATAAAAAAAAAGTTTTCATAAAATGCCCTTTACATTTTTTTTATCTAAAAAAGCAGAACATAAATATGTAATTTAGAAGAAACATATTTCCCATCACATGAAATTCACATCATGAATTCACATCATATGAGGGAAGATATTAAAGAAACACCTTTTATGGAATTGTAATGTTTCAAGAATACTTAAGAAAACAAATTTAGGAGTGATTCAAACAGAAATAATTCAAATTGAGAGAAGTCAAGTAGTTATGTTCACAAACTCATGGCTGCAATCTCATGAGTTTGAGCCCTAGTGCCAGAAGAGGAATAAACTTTTCTTTATTTTTAATAAGAAATCAAACTATAACATCAGACCATTAAAATATTTTTAAAGTTTTCTAATGACGATAGATATGCATTAATTCACAAACCCATTTGTGCGAAGAATAGAGAAAGAGATATACATTCACATAAATAACATAATGCCCATATAAATATCAGTGCTCTGCTATCTTGACTGGTATCAAACAGTTCAAGAAAGAAAAGGCTTTTTTTTTCAATAAATAAATAAATTTATTTTTCAGATACATATGGAAGTTTTATTATGACTTAATTGTTTAGAATTATGTAATAAAATCCTTAAAATGTATGTGTGGCTTCACTAAAATCAAAATTAATATATAATTGAGTCTTATTTGAAAAGTTCAAAGTCATGAGCATGTCAGTCTAAAATACACACATTATACCTAGACAAGTTATCTCTCTAATTATGAATATTTATAATAGAAACTTATATAAAATTGTATACATACAGTTGACAAAATGATTATTTGTACACCACTTTTTTCTTCGTTTTTGAAGAAATAAATACCCATATTTTAGTTGCGAATTAATCATGCATTTCTTTAATGCGTCTAATTGTTGTATGCAAATTATTTTTCTTTTAAAGTGTAAAAGTAAATTGTAATCTGGAAAAGTGTGAAAAATCGTTGCAAAAAGAGTATTTGTACAGAATTCTTTTGGTGCAAGTATGGCAAAAGTTTTGATTAAACTTTTTAGATTCAACTTAGTTTTTCATACGTTTTTCTTTGTTTATCAATAATATTTAAATAGTTTCAGATTATATTTAAATTTACAGATATAATCTTGAAAATGGCTCTTAAAAACAAAGAAATTTCTTTAGATATGAGAAAACATATTACAGAGCTCCATAAAGAGGGAAAATCTTTCCGGGAAATAGGAAAAATTTTAAAACTGTCCTTTACAACAGTTGGTTACATCGTAAAAAAGTATTTAGAGACAGGCAATGTTGAAAATAAGCCCAGACCTAGTGGTCTGAGTAAATTGACTTCAAGAGCTAAACTAATGTTTGTAAGGTCAGCAACAAATAAACCAATGACATCGGCTCAAAATATTGCCAATGAACTTCTGTCATCATGTAATGTTTCAGTGTCTGCTCAGATAGTCAGAAAAGTACTGCACAGTGCTAGTCTGAAAGCCAGAACTCCCAGAAAGAAACTTTATATTAGTGAAGTAAACAGGAAAAGACGTCTAAAGTTTGCCATGAAGTACAAAAATAAGCCCATGGATTTTTGGAAAAAGGTTATTTTTTCCTGATGAGAGCAAGTTTGAGATTTTTACACCACCAAGTATTTGAAAAATTTGGAGAAAAAATAAAACAGCTCTTGAACCCAAAAATGTACTTCCCACTTTAAAACACGGTGGCGGAAATGTTATGGTGTGGGGATGTGTAGCTCATAATGGAGCAGGTGACTTATCATTTATTGACAATAAAATGAATGCTTTAGCTTATAACGATGTGTTGCGATATAATTTGTTAGATAGTGCTAAGAAATTGAGCATGGAGAACACTTTTATATTCCAACAAGACAATGACCCAAAGCACACCGCTATAGTTACTGAGACCTGGTTGCTTTATCATGCTCCACAAGGCGACTTGAAACACCTCCACAATCTCCAGATCTTAATCCTATAGAAAATTTATGGATGCATTTGGACACTGAAGTTTGGAAAAAAAAATGTAACAAGTAAAGAGAACTTAAAAAGAAAAACTTCAAGAAGTTTAGAACTCCATTGATACAGAAATCACAAAGAAATTGAGTCAATGCCAAGGCATCTTGAAGCAGTATAAAAAGCAATGGACTGTTTACAAAGTATTGAAATTTCATTACATTGTTGCTTATGTTTTGTTAATGTTTACTAAGCAAGTGTACAAATAATCTTTTGTATAATTTTTTTTAAAAAAAATTCACTTATTTTTTAAAACAATTTAAATGTATCTTAATAATTTTTAGTTATATTACTTAATTTATTTTTGAAGAACATACAAAATTTTAAGTGTACAAACAAACATTTTGCCAACTGTATATTTCTTTTTACAATACTGCACTCATCAACCAGATATTTTGGATTCATTTGAATATTCAGTAACGAAAGAGAATCAGATAATATATTGGCAGGTTAATATCACCAAAGTATCAAATAATACAAAAAGAAATTTGCAATCAAGCATTCTTTACATAACAAAGAAATGTCATGTTAAATAAAAAAGTAAATATTTTTTTGAAATTGAATATAGTTAAGCTTTCAACATTACCACATTTATTGCACTTAAAATAATAACATATGGTTTATTTATTAGGGTGCATTAAAAGCTGTGCTACATTAAACATATGGTGCATTTAAAATTCTGTTCATAAGATCTGGTTGCCAAATTTAAAACCAACAAAACAGGATGTCAGAGATCATTAAAAATATTTGATAAAGATTTTAGAATAAAAATTTTTTGGATATTCCTAACTTCTTCTGGTAAAAAATAAAGCTACAATACCAGTTAAAAGCATTATAACAGCCTATAGCTGTACATAAATGTAAGTGTGTGTAAATAGAGTGTTATTAAAAGTTCCTGCTGATGCAAAAATAAAAAGTTTAGAAAAAATACATAGTATAAAAGAACATTGGGGCATGATTATATGGACAATATTAGTAAAAACTGGAAAAAGGATAAACCTTCTACAGTACTGCATTTAACATAGTGAAATACTAAATAATGGTTTAGAAATAAACCTTAGATAAAATTGAATCACAAAAGTAAATTTAGAACATTTTGATTGACGAAGGACAAAGCATCAATCTTGGAAAATGTATTTCTTAGTTATATTCGTATTAAACTTATATACACTTTTTTAAACTGATATGTATTTAAAATTTAGGGTAAAATTCTTTAGTTTTCTTGAACTTTCAGAAAAAACAAAACAATTTCAGTTATTTTTATACTGTATTATTACAATGTGAACTGGATTTTTAACACCCTCCACTTTCAAAAAATTTCCCCCTGTTCCTTTGATTCTAATAATTTCAAACAAAAAAGCAATGGTACGTCAGATCCATACACAAATTTCTGTAGAATCTTTAAATGAGCTGAAGTTTGGTCTTAATATACTAGAAACCAGGTGTACTCCTTGTAATATACAAATAACATACGTAGTTATACATAACTCCTCTTTTTAATTAGTACATTTAAACATGATTAATGTTTGGATGATCTTAAATACTGGAAGGGGAATTTGAATTTTTAGTTCCTCTTAGTAGAAAACCAGTTTAAAAACTACAATTAAAACTAAAAAAAAAAACTTCTGCTTTAATCCAAATGTTCTTGTACTAATACACAAAAACTACCCTTATTAAAAGTCCTTCTGAAGGGGAAAAAAAGCATTTTTAACTCTGTTTTTTGAATATGCAGAAGTTTCCCAAAATATTAAAATTCTTAAATCACCTATAAAACTTAAAACTCAGCAAAGAACTTCCTACTAACACAGAAAATTATGGAGAAATAACAGTTTTTAAAACATCAACAAAACCTCTTTTACAATTATTCACAAACAGATCCTAATATTTTTACACATCACATTTATCAGTGTTC
The DNA here is from genome assembly GCA_019973955.1 of Trichonephila inaurata madagascariensis. Taxonomy (NCBI): domain Eukaryota; kingdom Metazoa; phylum Arthropoda; class Arachnida; order Araneae; family Nephilidae; genus Trichonephila; species Trichonephila inaurata. The sequence goes on along the minus strand of BMAV01027741.1, from coordinate 4,926 downwards.
AAAATGAAAGTATCCTTTTCACCCATTCAAATATATCGTCAAATAACGATTATATGTTTCTCCAGCTTGTATATCTTCTTAATTATTTTTTAAGTACTTATGTTTAGTGTAATTCTTAGAAGAAAACTTTTCACATTTTTTTTTATGAATCAGAATACAGATGACACACATTTCAAGATATTCTTTTTAAAGTTGAATTATAAATCCCTTTTCTTAGATTTATTTAAGGAACATATTATGATTCTTTATATTACATGTTAATTACGAATACATAATTGATAAGTAAAATTAGTTTTCTTACGTCAAACTAACAATCTAAATTAAAGGCAAAACACACATTTTTATACTCATTTGAATATTTGTAAGCAAAAAATAAATTACAAGTAAAAGATACTTTTGAAGTTACAACTCTTACCACTATAATTTTTTACCTTCAAAATACACTTTCCCATTGATATTTTGTTCAGAATACCCATCATATTCTTTAGAATAATTTAAGTAATGATATGACAAAAAATTTAGAAACAGACATAATAGAAAAATCTTTAAACTAGATATGGAAAAAAAATGTCTATCAATAATAATTTTATGTGGAGATATAATTACATTTCATTATATATTCTATGCGAGTAATAATCTAAAACAAGGTGCATGATCATCAAGAATGTAGTTGAAATTAAATACTGAAGCAGGTAATTCAGAATATGTTTCAGAACATAAGGGTAAAAAATGGAAATTTTACATACATGTTTGATTATTTCAGGTGTTTAATAAACATGAGAGTCATATTTAAATGGGTTTTTTTATGGTGAAATATTTCTACATACAGAGACAGTTAACTTGATTATATACTTCAAATTTTCTTAATATTGAACTGCTCTGTTTTTAACAATTCTCAGTTTTTTTTTTTAATTTTAAAGCTTTGCTAATGGGAATGTAACACCCATATTAATTCCATAACAATACATTTTAGAACATGTTAGAAATACTAGAAAAAATGGCTGAATAAAAAGAAAATAAGACAAATTGAATGGTATAAAATATTCATAAATATGCATGATCTGATGCTTAGAAGAACTAGACATAATAAGCTTTATGGAATTTCAATTTTTCAAAACATTGAAATTCTCAAAAAATTTAAAAATGAAACATATTTATAATATTTTCACAACCACACATAAACAAAAACATCCTCAATGCTTAAGATGGGACATTTTCAATGGAATCAATATTAACACATTCATTTACTTTTATGAGTGTTTATTACCAATGTATGATTTGTCACAGTAAAGCAATTTTATAATATTAAAAAACACTTAAATAAGTTAACATAATCACAAATCTCTTTCTAATAAACTCAGGATAGTATTACATAAAAAACAGTTAAAAAAAACTGAAGTTAATGATTATGAAGGAGACATGGAATGCCATAAAAATCTATAAAAATTAATTAAGAAACAAAAAGGTATATAATTAGTGAGTAGTATTTGAGAATCTTATTAAAGGAAACTTTAAAGAAATATATATAACTGAATATCACATATATTTAGAGAAGCCAAAAGATGTATAAAAAAATAGTAACAATAATGCATTGTTTGAATTTCTAAGAAAATCTGTATTTTTTATTTATAGAAATTTCACAGGATACTTCACATAATTTTAAGATCCTAAAGACACATAACAGACAGTTTCATTTGATATTTAAATTATGATTCTGCAACTCAAATTTTAAAATTATTTTTTTAAATACTCTTTTTGCAGTGATTCTCAGTGGAAAAACTCTTCACATTCACTTCTTTAATCAATAAGAATACAAATGACATTTCATATCCTTTTAGGGTTCAAAGTAAAATGTCATTTTTTTGCATTACTTAAAACATATTAGCCTGAATTATTTATATTATATCTAAAATTATAAAGCTATTGTTGATAATAACAATTAAGTTTTCTCTTATCAAATTATCCATCCAAATAAAAACACATTTTTATACTCTTTCAAATTTCAAAGTGAGTAGTAAAAATTATAGATATAAAAGATATTTCAAAATAATACTTTGATTTACTAACACATACTTGAATACTCCCAGTTAGAGCGAAAGAGTTTTCCCAAGACTGACATCCCACATTTCCTTTGAGAAACAATACAGAAATACAGTGAAAAACCTAATGATGAAATATTTTCACATCTTAAGAAAATGCTAGGAAAAATATCACATAATATACATTAAACAAAACAACTTTACTTTATAAAATTTTCGGATATGCAAGATAAAAACAAATTAACATACCAAAGTGCAAATGATCGAGTACAAAAGGTTTAGATATATTGGAAAATCATACTTTTCCTGTATTTATATAAGTCTATATTGTTATTAAATAACATTTTATATAATTTTTAAATTCAGAGATACGCATTCAAATGCCTTTTCACATTAACAAAACAGACAAAATGTTTTACGAAATCATAAAAAAATAAATTATAGATAGAAAATAATTTTCACATATCTATAAAAAAGGGTAAAAAACAAATAAGTTTAAATTTAATATGTTCACAATAACATATTTAATAAATTTTAGTACACAATACCTACTATTGCTCAACATCCAGTACCCAAACCCAACCATTTGATAATGTTCTTCAGGAAAATGTTTGTCAAAAGTGTTTGAAGTATAACAGAATTATTCTCCTCAAGATTATTCAGATTACTAGTTGTTCAAAATGAAAAAAATAAACATCATGAGTGCTAAATACAAACCTATAAAAAAATGACTGAAGAGCATCTCTAAAATTGATTAAAAAGGAAAATTCAAAAGAAAATATTTAAATGCTACAAAATGGAATTTTAGATTAAAATAACAGTGAACGAATAATAACGAAAATGTCCATCTAATACTATTAATGACTTGGTGATGTTAAAAAATTACTTACATTTATTTTTATTTTACAAAAAATTAGTAATTTTAATATTATAATGTAACTATCAATAATAAATATATACAATTATATTATACGTAGGCTCTGATATATGATAAACCATCTTCTTTTAACATATGTAATGTAGACATTGTTAATTCATGTATAAATCCCGATAATATTGTTTAATATCTAAAATCAAAGCGAGTAGAAGCACATTTTTATGTAATTTTCATTTTGAGTCATTATATGAACATTTAGAAAATACTTAGTCCTTTACTGAACCTTCAAGATTTCTAGTTAATTGATAAGGACACAAAGAGTAACCTTTCCCTAGCCACAATTTTAAATTTATCGTGAAATATTACTCCAATGCTAGAAGGACACAAGCCAAAGAAAATGATTTAAAAACACTGAGCAAGACCAAGTAGAATACAAAAAAATCTGTGTGTATAAGTGGTTATTTTGTCCCTCCCTCAATTCGATGATTGATATCAAAGTAAAGATTTAAAGAGGGGGAACATTTAAGTGTTGAATGATAAGACATATCATTGAGGGGTTTCAGTCAATCTGTTTCCAATCTATTACTATGTGTAATTTATCAAATAAAAAATGATTTTCACAAAAGTAAGTTTACATGAAAATTGTTAACAATCAGATTGCTATTTTTGTAGCTGAAGTAAAGACATGCGGCATCAGTGGGTTATCAGACGGCTAACACTTTAATAGAGCAGTGAGACAATGTTAGTTTTAAATTCACAATACATGAATACTTAAAATTTTTTTCAACTAAAAATAAGCTCTCAAAAATGGAAAAGATAAAGAGATATAATAATTAGTAAATCAAGAATTATTTTGGTGAAAGTGTAATTCTGAATAAAAATTCTTTTCACTCCAGCATCAAAATTTTTATTGTGGACTTTTTAAAATTCTTCAATGGTTTTTCAAAGGCATGTTAATATATGGGGTAAAAACATTGAGTATGCACAAAACAAAATTTTTTGAATTCAATATGAAATTCCACATAATTATAAGTAACCTATTGTCTCCAAGTAGTAATATGAATAGCACATTTTTTAAACATATTTGTGTCAATTTCACTCACAATATGTAATTATAATTTTAAAAAAGAAATTCAATAAATATGTCAATATGAAACATATAAAGAACAGAGGGAAGTTAAACAATTCTATATATATTCAATCTGCTTGTATTTTTTCAGGAATACATAAGCTTATAGATTTAGGACAAATCCAGCAAATACAAACCGAATAATGACATAAAAAAGGGGATAAACTTGGAATAAATCTTGCTTTGGTTTAAATAAACATAGTACATATATATATGTATTTTGAAATTAATTATAGAAAAATTATATGGGGGCATGATCATCTCAAAGTATTGTGCAATATATTATATGTTTCTGATGAAGTCAAGCTACTTTCTTCTGTTTATAATATTTATTGGGGACAGCTTAATCAGTCATAAAGAGCTTGGAACTAGCAGCAGAAATACGTTTCTGAGTTTGAAATGAATTGGTTATTCATGATTTCAGCATGAGTTTTCTTTCCCAGTGCATAATATATATAGTACTGCTAAAAATGTTTGTCAAATGCCTTTACATATATTTTTCCAAAAGAAAAAATTATAAAAATTTGTAAATATATAATTTAGAAGAAATACACTTCACTTCTCCGAAAATTTAGGGAAGCTATTAAAGAAATACCTTTTATTGATTTCTAATGTTTCAATGATACTTAATAGTACAAATTTGGGAGCAATTCAAATAGAAAGTTGCATTAAAATGGGGGACATGACATTTCTACTTTCGAATAGATTTGAGCAAACAAAATTATATAAAATTCTGAAAGGACTACCTTTTCATTACACCAGTGTTTCAAAATTGTTTGATGTTGTCAAATGACTTTTCTCCCCTTTTCTAAATACACATTCAATATTTAAATTATAAATAAAATATTTCAAAAAATAATCAATAGTTATAGTTTTAAATT
>BMAV01027740.1:33879-94114 GCA_019973955.1 Trichonephila inaurata madagascariensis | reverse complement strand
TTTTTTTTCTTTTTTTAGCATCCACATACTTTTCAACAACCTTTTATACTTGCGCTTTAGACTTTTAGTTTTAAAAGTATACCATTGTTCAAAAGCTTAGTATAATACTTTGAATGAAAGACTTAAGGTATCCGATTACGTTCAGAACCGTGGTTTTAAAAAAGCGCATAAATGGATAATTTTCATGATATTTAGTGTCACTCAGATAAGAATACAAGCATACAATTGTTTTAAGGATATTCTGTCAAAAAATTATTTAAATACAATATTTTGGCAAAAAATTAACTTAGAATAATCTTTTTTCAAAATGTACTCCTTTTGTGAAAAATGCATCTATTACAATAATATTTTGCCTGTCTATAGCTCAGACCTCTCTACAGAAATTCAACTAGAATTTTTGAAAAATTCCCATTATTTTCAGAGTTACCACCAATTGAAATAATTATTGGCGTTCTTTTTCTTAAAATTACTCCCCTCTGTTGTCGTAAAATATGAATAAACCCACTTCTAAGTTATATATTTCGAAAATTCTAGTTGAGCCTCTGTAGAGAGGTCTGAGCTATATACAGGCAAAATATTATTATAATATATTGATATCTCACAAAAGCAGAACATTTTGAAAAAAAGATTGTTCTAAGTTAATTTTTTGCCAAAATATTGTATTTAAATAATTTTATTTTGTCAAAATGTCCCTAAAACAATTTTAAACATGTCATGAACATGTATCATGAAAGTTATCCATTTATGCACTTTTGCAAAATCACGGTTCTGAGCGTAGTCGGATAACTTAAAAGGTGAGAGTATTACATATGTATTTACTATAAAGTCGATGAGGTTTGCAATGACTTTTTAACTAAGTTTTCAAACTTCACTTCAGACTAAGATTATCTATGGTGTAATGAGGAGACTGATTTTTGTATTTGAAGTCCTAGCTTGGAGGGATTAGGAAGTTTGTAGATATAGTTCCTGTTAAGACAGTGCTCCTCAAACTTTCAATATTTGCGACCCAATATTCAAACATAATTTTAATCGTTCCTCTCTCCTCCATATAACAATAATGTATGGAATTCAATAATACTATACTTTGACCCTAAAGCTAAAATACTACTTAACCTTTTAAGTGCCACTGGCTTATATATACGTCTTTCTCAAGTACGATATTTTCTGTGCTCTTCCATCCATAAAATTATTCCAAAGGCTTTGGAATGTATTAAAAGGACCTTGGCAGTGTTTGTGAAGGACTTACTTATTTCAGAGGATTTTCTTATTTATTCCTTTTCTCCTCTCCGCCCAATACATTCCATACGCGCGCCTATGTGGAAAACGATGACATTGGAGAGCAAATTGCGCAACTGTTAATCGACAGTTGAGGGATTAATTACAAACCGTACAAATTATTAAGAAAAAAGTGTTCATTTTTATACATAATTTTATATATGACAAGACCATAGGGTGTCTCGGGATTGTTAAAGTTGTCTTTAACTGACTATTGTTAAATTAATTATAAAATACATTGAGCAGTACTGATACATTTATAAGTACATTATATCAGTGTAAATATGTATTTTATTTTTATTATGTCAGAATGTATTTTGTTTGTTTACTTTCAGTAAATTAATAATTTTCTTTTAAATACCTTTTTGTTTTCGACATTTGAATACGCTCGCGTCCCCCTCGTAGAGTTATTATGCCCCCCCCTTCCTAGGAGGGCACGCTCCACATTTTGAGAAATGCTGAGTTAAGATATTGTCCTTGTAACTTAGTTAAGGTATCCGACTACGTTCGGAACCGTGATTTTAAAAAAGGCGCATAAATGGATAATTTTCATGATATTTAGTGTCACTTAGATTAGAATACATGTATAAAATTATTTTAAGGGCATTTTCACAAAAAAAATTATTTAACTACAATATTTCGGCTAAAAACTAAGAATAACCTTTTTTTCAAAATGTTCTCCTTTTGTGAAAAATATTTCTATTATAGTAATGTTTTGCCTGTATATAGCCCAGACCTCTGCACAGAGGTTCAACTATGATTTTTGAAAAATTCACATTATTTTCAGAGTTACAACCATTTGAAATAATTATCATCGTTTTTTTCTTAAAATTTCTCCCCTCTGTTGTCGCAAAACATGGATAAACCCTCTTCTAAGTTATGTATTTCAAAAATTCTAGTTGAGCCTCTGTACAGAGTTGTGAGCTATGTATACAGGCAAAATATTATTATATAATAGAAGCATTCTATGTTCATTTTTTGTCAAAATAGTGTACTTAAATAATTTTTTACTGTGGTTATATTCTTAAAACAATTTTATATACGTTTTCTAATCTAAGTGACACTAAATATCTTAAATATTATCCATTTATACGCTTTTGCAAAATCACGGTTCCGAACGTAGTCGGATACCTTAAACCTTACAATTTTTTTTTCTACAGTCAGAAACTCATTACACATCACTAAAGAGATATTAATTCTAATACAAGTAAATACTGACAAACTAAAAAAACTTTTAAGGAAATTTTAGTCAATGAAAATCTTCGGATTTATAAATTAAATATTTGAAAACAGATACTTGAGACCTTCCATTTTTCGAAGATGATAAACATTGTAAAGTTACGAAAAGTAGTTATAATCAAGCTTTTAAGCGTGAACAGGAAGTATATTTTATGCAACATATCAATTTTGATTACGTGGAGTGTGTTATTAAATGTATTAAAGGGTGATTGACTACGTTCGAAAGCGAGATTTCGGAAAAAATCGTGTAATCGATAATTTTTTTTGAAATTTAGTGTCAGTTGAACTAGAATACACATATAAAAATTTTTTAGAATAATTATTACTTAAAAAAATTCTTTAAATGCAATTCTTTGGCAAAAAATAAAGAAAGAATAACATATTTACTATACATTCTCCTTTTATGGAATATATTTATTCAATCAAAATATTTTGCTTATATATAGCGAAGACTTCTGTACAGCGTCTGAACTAGTATTTAGGAAATATATAATTAAGAAGAACGTTTATTCATATTATTACATCCGAGTACAGAAAGTTTAACAAAAAAATCCCATTGTAATTTCAACTGGTCGTAACTCTGAAAATAATGAGTATTTTTTAAAAAAAATCGTAGTTCAGACTCTGTATAGAGAGAAGTCCTATCTTTATATACACAAACTATTATTATTATTGAAGCATTTTTCATGAAAGGGGAATGTTTTGAAAATATGCCATGCTTACTTCATGTTTTTGCCAAAAAATTGCACTTAAATACTTTTTTTCATGTAATAATATACTTAAAACAACTTTATATGCACGTTGTACTTCAACTGACACTAAATATCAAAAAACTATTCATTTATACGCATTTTCAAAATCATGTTTCCGAGCATATTCAGTCAGTCACCTTAATGCACATAGTGAAAAATGCATTTATCAGTAAATGTAATATATATTAGATGTAAATATTGAGAGATAAAAAAAAATGCTTTAAATAAGATAAATAGTATAATAGTAATGTATGCTTGTAATAAATATGTTTTACTGAAACCAAGACTCAATATACACAGTTATAGTGAAATTTTTTAAAAAAACATTACTGATTTACGCTTGTACTACTATTAAAATAATCAGTTCTTAAAAAGATTTATTTTATATATCCCCTATTATTCTAAAATATTTGAATTGTAAAGGAAGTAACAACAAAAAAGTGCACTTTTTGAGCTAACACTCCCCAATATAAAGAGGAATGTAGAAGAATTCAAAAGAAGAAAAAATAATAATCCTAAAAAAATTGAAAAGGGAGGAATCCCCTTGGTAAGGGTACATCCCTTCAACTACCACTATCAGAATTTGATAAATGTTGTCAGTTGTCACATGACCACCCTTCATCCATTCATCAACAACGATATTAAATTTTAGTATTCCCCTAAATGTCCATCGTACTACCGCTACCGTTTCCTGTATACATGTATGTATATATGGATGTGAAACTACATTATGTATGGCCATGTTAAGAACAAAATTGCCCATTTCATTATACTAAAATTTATATTTTTGTAATAAATATTTAAAATGTATGAAATATTTTATTGTCTTTTAAAATTTGATTTTCTGCTATATAATTTTTTTCATTTGTTTTTTCAATTTTTCATTTTTCATTTTTTAAAAAAAGAAATTATTCTTTTTTTCTGCACAGATGGCAATATTACTAATTTCATGGACATAATGAAATAGCGATTATTGTTTTTAGAGTTTGTACAATAATTTTCTAAATATTTATTAGATCTTACATTTTTCCGATTTTTTTGTAAAAAAAAATATTGAAATCTATTTCTATTGTTTATAATGAACTCTTCTTCAGTCTCAGTCTTAGCTGTGATGAAGCCTTTATGCATTGCTGCTCTGGGATTTGTTGTTTGTTCAATTTCTTCATGCCATAATTTTGGCCATTTTGAAACTTTAATTACATATTTCTTTTGGTATTTTATATACACTTTTGAAGATCAGTTTACAGTACTATAAACAGAAGGGGAAGGTTAACATGTCATTCATACCAGGTTTAACCCCAGATAAAAGCAGTTCTCAGACTACTATATTTATTATGTATTGACACCTATATTTCATGTTCTTTCATGTTTTTATAGTTTAAAAAAATATAAAGGCTGTTAGTTTTTCCCTTCTTAATTTAGCTCATTAAAATAAACAAATAAAGGGGAAGGTTGGCTCCTTAAAACTGTGTTTGACCCTACAATCTTAGTCCTAAGCCTAAGAGATTTCTGTTGTATTGTTGTTGCTATTCTATTAGGTTGGAGCATATGAAATGTCAGATTTTCTTTAGATGTAAGCGTTTGTTTTCGCGTTATCATCGAACTTTTGTTTTTGGCATAAACCTTTTTACAATCGTTGTGTCTATTGCCAGAGACACATTTCAACAAAGATTTCTCAAAAGTATTTCATTTTTAATTTGCTTTGAATTTCGTAAGGATAGGAATTCAACCAATATTTATGTAATTTTTTTTTTATATGAGTATAAACTTGGTAAAAAGGCTACAAAATTGGCACACAATGTAAGCCAAGAATTTGGGAAGAATACTGTTAACGATAGAAAAGTGCAACGTTGGTTTGAAAAATTTTGGTCTGAATATTTTTCCATGCAAAAAGAACTGCGTGGAAGACCCAAAACATCTTTGAAAAATGATCCTCTGAAAACATTGGTAGAAGCGAGCCCAACTGTATATATTATACTACCAGTACATTAATGACATGCATGAAAATTGAAAATTATACGTTTATCACATGTTAATCGGGTTGGCCCATTACTTCTCCGCGACAACGCTTGGCCGCATACGTCTTACAAAACTATTGCGAAATTAAACGAATTAAAATATGCAATTTTGAAGCATCCAGCTTATCCACCGGATCTTTCGCCAAATTAATTTACATTTTTTTTAACTTTAAGGACCAGGAACGTCTTAAGGCATGGGCTAATTGGGCAGGGCCCCAGGGCCTTGGTCACAAAGGGGGCCTTGTCACGTTCTCGACTCAGCCCTAATAAGGTCATGATTAGAATAATTTCAACGGTCAAAATTAAATTTCGGTTATATTCTCCGAAAAACTGGAAATTTCTAGTTACTGGGCCAGTTGGCATATCGATATATATCAACTGGCTACATGTGATGACCACCGTCCATGTATAGGCCTAGGCCTACCACCATACACCATCGTTACTCATTCAGTCAAAAAAGGCGGCAGTCGGTCGAGCCGGTTTGGGTGATAGTAAATCCCACACACTTATTTGTTTCAGGTTATTGTTTGTAGGAGTATTTGACAACGAATGCCACGTACTGCCTACTATTAAGGGCCATAGGTGGGGCCTACATTTGTGAAGAGGCCCAGGGCCTACTTTTGCCTAGGGCCTCAAGAAGTCTTAAGACGACCATGCTTAGAACGGGCTAAACAGCATGAAAATGATGACAATGTAAAAAATTCCATATCGGAGTTTATTGATTCTTAAGTTCAGAATTTCTTTAAGGCATTAATATTTTTGAGCAAGGTGTACTGAAGTAAATGGAGCTTATTTTGATTACATAAACAGGTTTGTGAAAACTATACGCAGTTTTATATAACCATTATCTTTTAAATCCGTCACCTCATACGCAACAACGCACTATTTCGACATGTACTGTCTTGTTTATATTCTTACATATTTCTTAACATTTATTTTTATAACAATTTCGTGTATAATTAGAGATTAAATGTACGTGTGTGTGTGTTTACATATACATGTTTGTATCTATCTATATATATATATATTTATAACCGGACCTCTATTTAAAGAAGTCGCTAAATCCCTATAAAAGAGTGTTTCTCAAACTGTGGGGCGTGCCCCCCAAGGAGGGCGTGATAACTCTACGGGCCGGCCGGCGCGAGCATATTGAAAAGTCGAAAACAAAAGATTATTTTAAAAAAATTATTAATTTACTGAAAGTAAACAAACTAAATACATTATGACATAATAAAAAATGAAAACATTTACACTGATATGATACACTTATAAATGTATCAGTACTGCACAATGTATTTTATAATTAATTTAACAATACTAAGTTAAGAATATTTAATAATTACCAGTGACCCCAAGGGCTTGTCATAAATAAAATTATATACAAAAATGAACACTTATCTTGATATTCTGTACGGTTTATAAATAATCCCTTAAATGCTGATTAAAAGTTACGCAATTAGCTCCTCAATGCCTCCATTCTACCCGTAGACGCGCGTGTGTGATGTATTAGAGGAGGTGGGAGAAAAGGAATAAATAAGGAAATCTTCTGATATAAGTAAACTCCTCGCAAACACTCTGTCAAGGTTCTTTTGTTGCATTCTAAAACCTTCGAAATAATTTTATGAATAGCAGTGAACAGAAAAGATCGTACTTCGTAAAGACGTATATATACGTCTTGAGCATTTAACTCAATGGTTCAGCGAGACGTATATATACGCTGGGGCCACTTTAGAGGTTAAAGTCGTATAGTTACTATAGCGTCAAAATATAGTATTATTGAGTTCAATACATTGTTGTTTGTATGGAGGGGGGCGCGATGAAAATTGTGATTAAATATTGGGTCGCAAATATTAAAAATTTGAGAAGCATTGCTATAAAAAGTTCGTAATTTGAAAAATTCGTGAAATAGAGATTCATCTTTTAATGCACTTTAGAAATCCCATAAAGCAAATTTTAAATTCTAAACACTATATATTGTTCAAAAAAGTAATTATTCACACTTTTTATTTAAATTAATTTTTGTTTATTTCATAAATCTTACCCATCAAGAAGAAATCTTCAAGAAACACAAGAAAAAAAAACATTATGCAGGAATACACTTTATTTTCAACTTAAACAAGCATTTTATCTTAAAATTAATTAATTTTAATTCCATTTTCTTATTTTAGACATACATTGTTTTATAACCAGTAATTTGGAACATACAATATTCTATAAACAGTAATTTGAAACACCTTATTTTATAAGACCAGTTATTTGAAACATACAATATTTTATAAACAGTAATTTGAAACATACAATATTTTATAAACAGTAATTTGAAACATACATTATTTAAAAAAAACAGCAATTTTAAACATACATTATACCACACACGTCCCTAAATTTAATTGATGATAAAACATGTTAACTTTATTTTAGTTTTTTGTTCAAAAAATTACGGCAATTTTATTGCTCTAGGTGAGTTAGGCACCCAGTAAAACCAGTTCAAAGCCCTTTATCACCATTAAATGAGTTAAAAGAGAGAATAATTTGAAATGTCCAGTAACTTTTTTGAAATAGGGTGGGAAAATATCGAATCACAAGAGAAAAAGTTCATTGAATGGAAAATGCACTTCGCTGTTTGGAGGTTATTTTACGAAGAAACTAGTAAAATGTTCTTGTGGTTCCAGGAAAAAGTTCGCAAAATAGAAAAATTCACTAAACAGAGGTTCGTAAAATGGAAATGGCGAAATGTTGGTGACAGAAGACAGTTGGCCTCACTTTTGGCAACTATTTTGGTGACTTAGAGACCACTTTGGTGAATTGGTGACCATTTTGGTGAATTGGTGACCACACTTTTTGGTGAATTGGTGACCATTTTGGTGACTTTGTGACCATGTTGGAGAGTTGGTGACCATTTTGATGCTTCTGAGAATTACTGGAGAAATTTATTAATATCACGAACGATGACGTAACAGTATCTTTCTCAAAAATTTCGCGAGGGCTATAAATAGAGTGTCACTCGCCGAAACTTAGTTAGTATTGTTTTGACCGTTAAAGAGTTGACTAGCGATTAGTTGTTACTATTAAGTAAGGGCTTGCGAATAATCTTAAATTTGACGTGTTTGTATTTTTATTCACTGATAGTTTTGCCTGAGTCATGTAGAAGGTGTACAGAGCTTCTGGGATTTATTAAACGAATTCTAGAGCTGTATCCTGTATTTCAAGGTTTGTTTTTCTACAATAAATTTTCATTGCTCCTGAAGAAATGTCTTGTTCTTTGAGATTGATAGCATAAAATTCTTGAATCCCGATCTACGTAACAATATATTATGCGTAAGCAACGAAGATGCAAATTAAATAAAGTAGCTACGTAATTTACGAGTTTTTTTAATATTACATTTGAAAACTTACTAACGCTTTTAAGGCATGTTGGAAAGCCAAAATATTATTTTTTTGACAACTTGAGATTTTTTCATTTTCAAATTGTATAGATTTTAACCTGTCTAAAAATACCTTACTTTTCCCTTTAGGGTAATTAAAAGCCCTTAAAATCTATTTTTAAATAACCGTTGAAACTGGGCCGCGCCCATTTGAATGGCGAAAAATGTATAAACAAAGTACTTCGTTTTTGCTTAAAAGTTGTGAACGTCTGATATAAACCAAAACATGCATATTTTATTGTAAATTGAGCCTTTTATTTTTTTATTTCCTAGCCGATTAGAAATCTCATTGTGTACATTAAAATCAATTTAACTCAAAATGTAAATTTCGATGTTCGATGTACCTTTTCCTAGAAACAACTGTTCACAGGTATGTAAATTTCTTATGATATATTTATAATGATGGCTAATATATACTGAAATAAGCTTTTTGTAAAAAACTCAAAAATTTACTTTTTACAAATTTTTTATGTGAAAAATGGGCCAAATTTTGAAATGTTTGATAAAATATTTCATAAATTATTAAAAAATTAAAAAGTTAGCTAAAAGCTCATTTACTATAATGAGAAAGGTGTACTTTAATTGTGTATGAAAAACTTCACGCACTTATAATAGATTTTGAGAAAAAATGCATCGAAAACAGCCAATTTAACATTGTCAGTATATATAGAGACAGAGGTTTCCAACTCCCCTTAAACAGATTCACTAAGAGAAGTAGAATGGTATACGAAACGGTATAAAATTGTACTGAGAAAAAATAACATTAAAAATCAACTCTCTAATATGCGGTATCTAGTGAAAAAGAATAATGCTTAACTTAAAAACTTTTGATTCTTTTAAGAAATACAAACAGAAAATCAATATTAGTTTTGAAACACATACGGATCTGCATATTTTGTAAAAATCAATTTTATTTTTATTTTAGAAGTATATTATTTAAATGAAAGATGGCATTCTTATTGATTTAAAAGGCCAATTAGAGTTTGAGTTTGGTGTTTTATGGCGCAAGACCCAGTTTGGCTATACTGAGCCAAACATTCATAAGTCTGTGGTCTGGACGGGAAAAGAAGAAAAGAAGAAATTGGATGACAAGATGGAGGGTCGAAAATAGAGAAGGATCACTGGGGTACCCAGGGGTCGTGACACCCGTGTTTACAAAAGATAGTAAACCCCTTGGGAAAAGGAAAATATCACTAGGGAACCTCGGGATTGTGACAACCTTTACCCACCTAAAGAAGGTGAGCCCCTTGAGGGGAATATGCCAATCAGAGTTGATATTAATATGAATATTGTATGTTTAGTTTTGCCAAATCTAAAAAGTAGGAATTTTATAATGAAAATTGCTTAATTCCACCAAACTTTAACAAAGAAAAAATGTAATGATTTAACCCTTTATTTATCGACGGTACTTACAAGTACCACTCCCTTTAAAATTACTTACAATAACTACTTTTACGAATACTCTGACAATAGTAAGCAGAAATGTTCTTTGAAATCCACTCTTTCAAGATGTATGGCAGTACAGGTTCTATGATGAGTATTTTAACGGGGAAGGTGAATAGTTTTATAGCAGAAATTGCGTTTTCGGCTAACGGCGTTTTAAGCGGATTGCAAAGATTGCCATTTTTGTTCCGAAAAAATAGTTAATATCAAAAGATAAGTGTCTTATTTTTTTTTGTACGTTAATGAAGACCTTAGAAAACGATTTGACTATTTATTTTAAGTAAACAGTGTATACAATTAATTTTACATGTGAGTATCTTTAATTAATTAATTAGCTCTAACGGATTAAATTTCCGAAAGTTGATTTTTTTATGTATATCCCTTAATTTTCAATGCATTGAATCAAAAAAAAAATATTGCATGAAAAAAACTGCAGTAAATCATAATGTGGTAGATAAAGGTTTAAAAAAATGAATTTTAGAAAGAAGGGAATAAATTTATTTAAATCTACCACAATTATAAATAAAATAAAAATAATGATTCTACTAATAAAATAAAAACCATAGGTGAGCTTCAGATTGAATTAAAAAAATAACTACAGCAAATTATTCTAAATATTCTAAATCAAGCGTTTTGTTAGAGTCTAAATCAACACAAAGACATGACAGTCCCATTCTTTCTCTATTGATATCACTCTCTCTTTAAATGTATGCAAAATATTTAACAGCTGACATTCGAACTTTTTGTACTTTTTCCGGCATAAACATTCCCGCAAGAAAAAGGCTGTCTTAAAGTTTTAAAATAACATTTCGCGATAAACTTCCTGAGCAAGACTTAATCTTCAGACGCCAACTTTCAAAAGAACACAAATAAAAAGTTTCTTTTTATTTATTTGTTTTTTTTTTTATTTTCCCAGAAATTCACTGAAAGCTCCCCTTCGCCATTTTTGTAGAAGCCTTTTTTTCTCTCTCTCTCTTCCAGTCTGGTGAACATCGAAAAGGTAATTTTTATGCATACCAATATTTACCTACCCTACGCAAAATCTTTTCATAACGGTTACAATAATGAAACGGAGGCATCTGGGATATATTCCGCCGCAATGGCGAAACTGACATTTGCATACGCTTCATATTCCCCCCTTTTCAGCAACGCGGTTTTACACCTAGATTCTTAATGACATCTAACGCCACCAATATGAAGATGCGTGTCAAATAGCGCCATCTGGCGGTTAGGTCGTATCATTAATGCCGAGAGAGAAGTTGCACTTCTAGATTCTCTTTTATTTATCTACAGTGTTTTTTTTCCTCCCCCTTTCAAACAGTTCTTCTCTTTTGCATATCAAACGTCAGTCCTTATTAAAAAACGAACTTTGTGCTTTTGTGCGTATGCAGGCGAAAGCCTTCCAAAACTTGCTACTTACGTATGCAAGGGATTCAAAAGAAAAGCTTGCCGACTTTTTGGGTACCTTTTTTCATTATTTGATATCATTATTATTATTCCTTCTCAGTACACAATTTGTGCTTCTCTGCTTCTTAAGTATAGAAACATTTTAAGAATAAATATATATATAAACGTACACATACGCACATGTACAGTCGGACCCCGATTTACCGAGCCCCTATTTAACGAATTTCTTTTTAAAAGATGCAGCCTTTTTGTCTGGAATAGAAAAATACTTTTCTTGTAAACAGCAAATTTGGACGGGAAAAGGTGCAGACCATTATTAGTCTTTACAGGTGCAGATGAGTCATGAGTGTAATCTGTCGAGGAAGTTTTGAATAGGACAAGAAATTCCATTCGTATCAGTATTTTAATAGATGAGTAACAAGAGTGTAATTTCTAACTATGGATATTTTTTGTGTAGTTGCTTGTTATAGAATTTCCAAAAGGTAAGTGGAAAAGATTTGTATTTTACAATCCCGATGTTACAAATAACCCCGAATAAAATGTTCGATCCCACAGAGTTCGTTAAATCGGTGTTCGACTGTAAGTATATCCAAACGTATACGTACACAAACACATATCGGCGGGCCCCGGCCAACCTGTGGCTCTTTGAAGGATTATTTCTGGCTATTGATAAATGTACCCGAGTACCCTTTTCATTTTTGTGTTATCATATTTTAAAAAATTATTATTGTTCCGTATCTGTTTTAAAATGTCTTTTAAGGTATTCGACTACGTTCGGAACCGTGATTTTGCAAAAGCGTATAAATGGATAATTTTATTATGATATTTAGTGTCATTTAGATTAGAAAACGCATATAAAATTGTTTTAAGAATAGTATTACAATAAAAAATGATTTAAGTACAATATTTTGTCAAAAAATGAACATAGAATGACCAATTTTCAAAACATTTTCCTTTTGTGAAAAATGTTTCTATTATAATAATATTTTGTCTGTATATAGCTCAGACCTCTGTACAGAGGCTGAATTAGAATTTTTGAAATATATAACTTAGAAGTGGATTTATCCATATTTTACTACAATAGAGGGGAGACATTTTAAGAAAAAAAATGCCTATAATTATTTTAATGGGTGGAAACTCTGAAAATAATGTGAATTTTTCTAGTTCAGACTCTCTGGAGAAGTTTTTACTTTATATACACACAAATATTTCTTATTATAGAAACATTTTTTTATAAAAGGAGAACGTTTTGAAAAAAGGTTATTCTAAGTTATTTTTTTGCCCAAATATTGTATTTAAATAATTTTTTTGTCATAATGTCCTTAAAACAATTTTATACATGTATTTTAATCTAAGTGACACTAAATATAATGAAAAGTATCCATTTATGCACTTTTTTAAAATCATGGCTCCGAATGTAGTCAGATACCTTAAAATACTGACAACAAATATGAAAGGCTAAGGCCAACGTAACAAATTTCATTTCCTTCCAAGTTAAGAATGATACGACTCATCGAAAACTGCGCGAACGAACATAAACAGTGGCGTAATCGACCGACTCCAGACCGATTTTGAATTAGTATACTTTCATTGGAACGGGCAGTTGACATTGTGCTCTGGA
This sequence comes from Trichonephila inaurata madagascariensis, assembly GCA_019973955.1. Lineage (NCBI taxonomy): Eukaryota > Metazoa > Arthropoda > Arachnida > Araneae > Nephilidae > Trichonephila > Trichonephila inaurata. The sequence continues at coordinate 80,934 of BMAV01027740.1, read as the reverse complement.
GGAAACAATTTGTACCACTCTTGCTACGGATATGATTTGTAATCTGGAATTTTTGGTAAGTTAACTATAGTTTGTTTCGTAGTATGAAACACGTGCTGTTATTGTTTTATTAACACAAAACTTGTATTTTCTAAATTTCTTTATTTATTTCCAGTTTTTTTAAAAAATATGACGACAGAGAACAAAAATAAATAAAAAAAAAAAAAAAAGGCGAGCAAAAAAAAAAAATTTTTAATAATGTGTAGGAGGAGAATTTCTTTTTTATTGACAATAAGGGATTGATTGAATATTAACGTCTCACTGTTCAGCTACTCGAGGGCTTTTGGCGACGGACCACGTAATTTTGAACCATGGTCAAGTGACGTGGACGACACCTCAGCTGGAACCCCACTCCCCTAACTACCACACCAATGGGAGGACGTTTCAGCTCTCGACAAATTTAACGTGCATCGCTGCCCTACGCGGCGGGTCTTTAGTGGTTCTGGGCTCGAACTAGTGACAAGGCAAGCCACGATCCGATACCTATACCACTCGGCTATCGCGGTCACATTGACAATAACGGAAAAGCGTTTTGTGTTATTTGTAACTCTACGGTCAAAAATTATAAAGCTAGCGATTTACGTCGACATTATGAAAACAATCATCCTCAGTTTTTTAATCAGTAACCACCAAATACCAAATTAAGATAAGATAAACTTGCTTCTTTAAAATCAAATTTAAATAAACAACATTCAAGTTTTATGACCTTTAACAATCAAACTAATAGTGTGGCTGAAGCCAGTTTTGTTATTGCCTGGAATATTGTTCGTGCAAAACGCCCGTATGTAGAGGGAGAGTTTATTAAAAAAACTTGGAAGATGTACTTAAAGTGTTAGATCCAAATAATGCAGCATTGCACAAAGATGTTTCGCAAATTCCCAGCTCGAGACGCACAACCGAACGACGAATAACTGTAATTAGTACATCTCGTGAATATAATTTAAAAAATGATTTGAAGAACTGTATTGCATTCAGCTTAGCCCTTGGCGAATCGACAGATATCACAGATGTTTCACAATTGGCAATTTTCATACGTTTTGTTTCACCTGGCTTTGTTGTTAAAGAATTATTAGATTTAGTAGCACTTCAAGAGTCAACCCACGGTGTCGATATTAAAAATGCATTAGATTCCATAATGAAAACTTTTGATATGCCTCTTAATAAATTTGTAAGTATCGCAACTGATGAAGTTATGGTGCTGCTGCGTAAGAAAATAGGTCATATTGGGCTTTTAAGAGATGATTCTCAAATTTCACAATTCATACCGATTCACCGCATAATTCACCAAGAACATCTCGTTACAAAATATTAAGATATAAATTATAAAAACCGTGTTACCACACCTTTGTAAATTACATTCGCAAAAAATTGTCGACAGTTCAGAAATTTCCTTGAAGAATTAAGGAATGAAGAACTTCCAAAAGACATTAACTTCTTTTGCAGTGTAAGATGGTTATCTAGCTACAACGTATGGCATCGTTTTGTAGATTTGTTTGATCCGATAACTGCATTTCTAAAAGAAAAGGAAATAACCTATTCAGAATTAGACGATGACGAGTGGTTACAAGACAACGTTTTTGACTGATGTCATAGAACATTTGCAAACACTGAATTTACAATTGCAGAGCAAAGATAAAATAATATCTGACCTCTCACAGTGTATATTTAGTTTTCAAACTGAACTACAACTTTTTCAAAAGGACATTAAAAGTAAAACATTTTGTCATTTTCCTCGAATTAAAAAAATTTGTTCCAACATTAAACAAAAAAATCTTAACGAGTATATTAAATGCTAGAAAGAATATTGACAGAATTCTAGAATAGATTTCAACACTTGAAATATTTTAAATCGTCTCTTGATTTTTTTCTGAATCCAGTTGAAATTAACATAATTCAAGGTGAGTTTTCCCTTTCCAATATAATTATGAACCAAAAAGCGTATGGAGATTTAGAATTGATAGAGATGCAAAAAGATCAAGCTCTACAATTAAAATATAAGTCAAAGCCGATTACTGAAATTTGGAAATTTGTACCAGAATCGAAGTATCCTGAATTAAAAAATGCTGCTTGTCGAATTATTTTAATATTCGGAACAACGTTCTTATGTGAATCATTTTATTCCACTTTAAAATTCGTGAAATACAAACACCGATCTGTATTAACTAACCAGTATCTCGAAGAATTACTGAGAAGTGCTGTCACCAATTATTCACCAAATTTTAAAGAATTATTAAGAGAAGTAAAATAAATGTGTTTAATTTTTAATATTTAAATTCAATACACTTATTTTGTACTTTTATTTATATGTTTTCAATAAATATAATTCGTGTAAAAAATTTTTTTTGATACCTTTTTTACATCTTTTAAATACGTATTTGATTGCGGCTCGCGAAAAATTTCAAAATTTTTGAAAAATGGCCCGGATTATCAAGGAGCTTGATCCCCCCCCCCTAACGATACATACTCACCAGACAAAATATTATTGTGAATAATGTAATGTAAGTAAAAGCATTTGCCTCACTCATCAGAATTCTACACAACATTCATAAACTTAATAAAAAAAATTTTTCAATAAAAAAAGAAATTCGAGAAGAAGAAAAATTCCTTAAGAAACCCAAAATTCTACCCGAGAAGAAAAATTCCGTAAAAATATAAATAAAATTCTCCATGCCCATTTTCTTTGACTTCAAGACCCTGCAAACAATTGGATTTCTTCTTTCTCCTTTTGCTCTTAACAAAAAACAATTCAGACAATACGATGGAAGGCCAAAAATGTAAAACAACTCAAGGAAAAAAAACACCCCCTTCAATTCTAATTTCTCTTCAATGACTTCGAACTATTCTAAACTGACCTTTCCACAAGGGGCCTTCTCCCCCTACTACTCATTGGGGACTTCTAAGGGCAAACCCTCCTCCTGAACGCACGGAAAAGCCATCGTCTAGAATCATATGCGGTTTCCGAACCTTTCAGTCACGGAATTTAAACATTATGGATAAGGTACAATGCTGTGTTTGCTATCCTGTTTTCGTTTCCCTGCCACCCCCCGAGATCCTGACTTCCCCACCCCCTATTATCATTCCTCATAGTGAGAGGGACCGTGGTGTACGTCATTGATATTCTGTTGAGGTCTTTGCTATATCGTCTGTTTGTTTCAATGCACATTTTATCAGACGATAATGATACAGATATTGCATTTTCGAGAAATACGTATAAGAAACCAATTTACGCACTTCAGAGAAGATACATCTAGCACAGAGGTCATGGCACTCGATACAGTTCTCAGTGGCACTGTGCACTTAAAAATTTGTCAATTTTTGACAGGATGGAAGTTGATAAATTTCTAATACTCTATTTGCCAAATATCTTCAGAATAATGGACGTTTACGGAATTACTAAAAAGTCTGAAAAGATAACTCTTGAGATAAATTTACAGCTATTTCGTAAATTATTGAATGTCATTGATGGAAAGATTTAATTGTTTGAAGAGGGAAAATTACATGTACTCTGTTTTCCGCTTTTGGTTCTTCATATCTAAGTAAGAAATCTTTCCTCATATGAAAAATATTTCGAGTCTGCAAAGAAATTGTTTTACAACTCAATGTTTAAAGTCGTGTCAAATTGAAAGTCATGCCTTATACCCCTGATTTTGCGATATGAAAGTAGAGCGGTGAGAGCGCTGGATTCACATTAAAGTTTTTATTTATCTTTTTATTTAACTATAATGAAGGGAAATACCTATATATTATGTTGTATATATTTGTTATATTTGAATAAATATGTTTAAAAATACATAATATACGTATAATTTTAATTTTTTAAAATTTTTGTCGAAGAAATAGCTATGTTTTATGCTGTTTATATTTATTTTAAGAAATATCTTTTATATATTGATGTAAATTTAATATATTATAAGATTTACTTCTTTATTTTCTAACTCTGAATGCATTATCGCGATGATTTGAATTTTTAAAAAATATCCTACTGTATGTGTGGCACGCTGAATCATATCCGTAGATTAATTTAGAATGCCGCAGGTAAAAGTTTGTCTACACTCCTGATTTACCAATTCATCTCTAAAGAAGGTTGCTTAAGTACAATATACAATAATACAAATTCATCTTCTATACATATATTATACACCATTTAAGAATATAAATTTATGCGAGTACTGTATATCCATAAAACATACTGTAACGGGTCTACCCGCTAATTTTCTCCTAATCCTCTTGGGTAAAATTATTCTTTTTAACTGTAGGTTCAGTTGAAAACCTTTCTCGGGGAAGAAGACGAGATTTAGGCAAATGAGTACTTCTATTTAAACGTTGGCATAAGAGTAGACGATGATGGTCGATGGTTGATAGTTGATGGTTGAAAACTGAGATTTAATTTTGAATAGAGGATTACGATCAGAGGTCGTATAGTTATCTAAAGAGAATTCAAACATAGGAGTCAAGAGCGCTCCAGTATTCAGATAAGTGTTTGTATTTATATGTTAGTTGAATTAATCCTATGCCATTGCTATTCCGGGTTTAATGTTTAGTGCATTCTCTCTCCTTTTAATTGTGTATTGTGATTAAGTGAGGATAATAATGAAACTGTGTTTAAAGTGCTATGGCTGATCTTTGCTAGAAACCCCAAACACTAACGTCTCCATGGGCGTTACAATGTTAACTATCCTCTTTGCATCTCTACAACTGGAGAATTTTTTAAATTTAGCAGATAATTTATAAGAGAAATTAAAAACAATTCCTTGTTTGGAATCGATTCTAGTATCGATATCATCTCTAGTAATCATGTTAACATGATACGTAATTCAATCGCGGCAGCCGTTGGCTGGAGCCTTCTTGCAAGGTTATCTTATTTCTACGGGGTAGTGGGTTTGAGTTCTGATACCACTAAAGATCTTATGCACATTAAATACGTCGAGACTGGACAATCGTTATTGGCATAATGAGGAGTTTTGGGGATTTCCAGCTTAGGAAATTACGAGGTTCTTCTCCAATTTTCTTCGTATTGCTTCGTAATGGGACGTTGATAAAACAACAAACAATCAACATGGGGCGCAATTCGGGGTTTGGTTTATGCAAGCTACAGTCGAATAATTTGAACAGCTAGAGATAACCATGATCTAAAATTGTTGTATTTTAAGTTAAAAATTAGTTTTTCCCCATACACCATATTAATCTACTTTTATTCATCTTACAATATCTTTCTGAACTGATAAGCCCTACACTCAATCATGAGTGTGAATCATAACTGTTATATAGCATTTTTTGCATTATAGTAATTTATATGTTTATATTTAATTTCCTCAAAATGCATCCAGTACTTCTAGAAGTAATAAGCCAAAAGAATTTTGATCCTAACATCTATATAGGAAAAATGGGAAAAAATATGAAGAATGTCAGTAGAAGAGATTTCTAATGAGAGCTGAAATGATATATTTTGCCACGAACGGTATCCATTAACAATAGTGCCACTGAAAGGACCCCTGATACAGAGCAGGAGAGTTCCTAAGGCTCAACAATTTCAACTAGCCGTAATCTACCATAAAAAAACCAAAATTTTCTTCTATACTACGGGTGTATAATACTAAGCGCGAATAAAGGGAAGAAAGTGCGAAATAGTTAAATTAATGCATTTCCTAGCACTTACATTTTACAAAAAAAAAAAAAAAATTGTTCTCACCGAAAATTATTTAATATATTTTAAGTTGAAGGATTATCAGAGTTGTATATAAAGAATGGACATGTAATCTATTATGGTCGATAGGAGTTTTTGATATTAGTCTTGATATATACTGACAGAAGAAAAATCCCAATACCAAGTAAAAATTATGGTAGAGGAATGAAATTTGGACAATGCAATTCTCTAGTTAACATGCTTAATTAATTCAATTTTCAAGATCACAGGTTAGTTTAAGCTTAAGAAAATGCATTTTAGTTGTGAAATGCTGTTACATTAATAGCCGGTGTAACCTCCAGAACTTTGAATGCAAGCTTGCAAGCGTGCACACATTGTTACATACAAGTGCCGAATGTGACTTTGTGATAGGGAGTTTCATGTTTGTTGTACTTGTGTCAATACTGGGATAGTCAGTGGTGACTGTAAATGATGCTGGAGTTGTCATCCAATGATATCCTATACGTGCTCAATTGGAGACAGATCTAGTGATCTCGCTGGCCAAGGTAACATTTCAACACTCTGTAGAGCACTTTGCGTTAAAACAGTAATAAGAGGGTGAGCGTTATCCTGTTAGAAAACTCGCCCTTGAATGCTGCTCATAACTGAAAGTACTATAGGTTGAATTATCAAACTGACGTGCAAATTTGCAGCCAGAGTGTTTGGGATAACCTCGAGAGTGCTCCTGTTGTCATAGGGAATTGCTCCCCAAACCATGACTCCAGGTGTAGGTCCAGTGTGTCTAGGCCACAGACAGTTTGGTTGCAGGCGTTCCCTTCGCCTCCTTCTAACTAACACACGGCATTCACTGGCACCAAGGCCGAATCTGCTTTCATCAGAAAACACAACAGATCTTCACTCCATCCTTCAATGAGCTCTAGCTTGACACCACTGGCGTAACAAACGGCAATGACTTGGAGTCAGTGGAATACACGCTACAGGACACCTGGCTCGGAGCTGTCCTTGAAATAACCGATTTCTAACAGTTCGTTGTGTCACTGTGTACCAACTGAAATTTGAATTTCTCCCGTAAACATAGTACGATGCACCACAGCCGTACGCCGAATACGGTGGTCTGCCCTTTCAGTAGTGCCACGGGGCAGCCCAGTACCAGGTCTTCTTGAGGCAATACCATCCCTTGTCCACTGCTCCCAACAATAATGCTAAGCGGATACATTCCGGTTAAGTCTTTCTGCAATATCGTGTATAGAAAATCCACTTTCTCGTTGCCCTATTACACAACTTCTTTTAAACTCGGTGAGCTGTTGATAATGGCTTCTTCGTCTTCTTAAAGGTATTATTGGCTCATATCAACTCAGTACGTCACATTCACAGACAAATAACACTCACAAACTTTACAGCACACATTTAAAGCACTTCTGATTTGAAAATTCTGAGTGGAACTACTGCACCACACGTAAGCGCGAAGTATGAAATTTGAATCGATGTCATCTTCCAGATGTACGCCTATCAAATTTCGTTCATCTGACACAAGTCTTTCTTGGTGTTGGGATTTTTTTTCCGTCAGTGTGTTTCGTCATCTAAATTATAATTAGATAATATAAGGTCTTTGGTCAATAGCGGTTTTATGTGGTAGTAGTTCGAAATTAAAAGCAACCAAATAGAATAATTGTGACTCAATAAATAAAATTAAATTTCCAGAATTATTTTGGAAAGATTTCCTAAAAAAAAGTATGGAAAGGAATGGATTAAATAATTTTTTATATGTTTAAGAACAGTGAAATGTATAGTCATGCATTAACCCTTTAACAGGTTTGCCCATACACCGTAAGGGCTGGCGAAAACAACTAGTCACAATCGGTTTCCTTGTACGCTATATGGGGGCTGATATTTTCTTCTTTCCATCTTTTATTTACACATATTTTTAATTCCTATTGGGAAATTACTAGTGCTAGTGTTTTTAAGAGATGCAGTTTGTGCATGTGGTACTAAAATACTTCTTACCCAGGGTTTTCTTTGTGGTGAAGGTGGGAATTTTTTCATCTAAGGCAGAAATTTAGACTTTTGAAAATATTCGATAAAGAACAGGGATTGGCATGACAATGTACAATTTGTTTCTGAAATTGAAGAATTGAAAAAGGAAAGATAATTAAAAAAAAGCTGATATTAACTCTGTCCCTATTGCAATGTAAGACTTAGTATTGCACCATACTTGAAATTGTGAGTGCATATAAATATATGAGAAATAAAGAAATGTGCCTTTTTTGAAACATTTTGGACAAAAAAAATTGACCGCTTAAGGTCAAATATCACGTATTTTACGTTGCGGTTAATTCTTCTGAAATTTTTATGAATGTGTGTTTATATTATTCTAAGAAATTTTTCTTAAAGTTTAAATATGCGGCTTTTAAAATAAAATTATAATACATGAAAATCATTCTTTGTTTAATTTAAAGCATAAGAGAATTTTCAATTTTCTCATGGACGACTTTCTCTGTCAGCACAATATATTTTTGACGGTTACGTGTAAAATGTCAGATTAATGCTGACAACATTATTCTTTACTTAATGTCAGGAGAATAATCCTGACAGGAGAATAATCTTGATTCTCCTATTTACTCTGAATCAAAATTTCAGAGTTTGGAATGTCAAGATTTCTCGAATAGCTACAATAGATTCTGGTTTATTATGGAACACAGAAGGTCGTTCGCACTTTATGGAAACGATTTTGTAATTTATTTTCTTGTTTGCATTTTGCGATAAAACTTTGGCAACTTCAGAATAACCATCTGCTAATGTTTTCTTTTGATTAAAAAGTAAAACAAAAGATTTATTTTGAAAATGGCTTTTAAGTTGGATAGATGGCTCAAAGTTTATCTAATGGACTAAATTCATGATGGTCACATGATAACGGCAATCACGTGTTTCTCATTGATAAAATTTGGCATACTAGTTACTCAACTTGTAAAGTTTAGATATCATTTAAAATTTGATATGATTAGGTAAAGAGTTCACGTGTTAAAATTCTTCAAACAGTTTTCAAATTTTTTTTAAAAACACTTTACATTATACGAATACTTTTAAATTAAGTGCATTTTGTTCAACTATGTGCATTATTATATTGTTGACAAATATTTACTTTTTAAAAGAAAGTTTCTGCAGAAAGCAAAAGTTGGCAACAGTGAAGAACATGAACTAATTTGCTGGAAACGCGTGATTACATTTATGGTATAATTATGACGTTGAATTAATTTATGATTGGCTAAAAACACGTGACTGAGTTATCATGGGACTAATAACGTCACATGAATATCTTTCGACACTGTAAATAAAATCATTTATAAAGATCCAAAGTTAAAAATGATGTTTAAGCCTAAAGTTCATCTGCTTTTGCTAAAACATATTGCTGTAGAAAAACAAATTGTAGAAAATTATATGAAAAACACCTAGCTGCTGAAATATAGAAATTTGTGGTAACATCGATGAGGCATAGGTATACTTAAGTATCTATAATAAAAATAGATGAATTCTCTATGCTCAACTGACGGGAATGATCGTACGAAATGGCTTCGTTGGTATACACAGGAGTTTTTAAAGGGATTCATGATAGTTGAAGTATTTTGTAACAACGACAAAAAAAAAAAAAAAAAAAACAAAAAAGTCTCTCTCTCTAGCAAAGTCGGAATTAATTCTTTTACTATCAGCAGAATATTTTAGAAGTAATTTTTGAGGAAGGAATTCCAGCCTTATATGGAAAGGACATTGATAAATTTGAGCTTCATATGGGAAAAACCTCTAGTCACACGGTTAACCTTTTAACTGTCATGCCCGAGATAGTCTCGGGCACAGCATTGGTGTTCGAAAATGTCACACCCGAGTATTACTCGAAGTAATTTTTTTGAGTGTATCGTATTGTTTTACCCGAATATATATCGGGATACGTTTATTTCGGCTTCATCTCTTTGTCAAACCCGACTGATTCTCGGGAAAAGTTAATGTGCGTTCAATTCAATAGATGACAGCACTTTACTGAACACTTCAAAGGTTAGAGGTTAGAAGTTCTTTGGTTCCAAACAATTTGACAATTTGTGTACCCAAATTATCAAAATAACTTGACAGTTAAAGGGTCATCAACTGCCGCTTATTTAGTAAAGAAAGACTCAGAAACAGGAATAAAGTGTATCTCATTTGATGAAATTCCTGTAAAATCCCCTGACGTTCTCTAATGAACTTTTGTGCCTTAGATTTATTGAAACAATCCCTAGGAAAACGGCATCCAAGAACATTGAAAGGACTTTGGTTAACGATTCAATAGGAATGAAGTAAAACTGACATGACAGTACTAAGCAAAAGTTTATTTTTGTAGAGCATTTGAGCTAGAACTATTGTCAATAATCATGGCTATCAGATAGAAGCAAATCGCCTCAAACGAATACTGCATTTACAGATGAAAATTAACAATCAAAACCGTTTCCACAAACAGCGAACGACCTTCTGTAAAACATTTATCTTCAAAACGTTTAGTCTGAATAGCTAAAAATGTTATTAAAGTAACTGAAGTGTAAATATAATTTGATTTTAAAAACAAAAATGAAACATATTTGCTCTGTTTGCTGGAAAAAAAATTGAAAATTGATTTATAGAAAAAATAAATGAAGTTTCGAGATGTCCTTTTGCAAAATAATTAGGTATTAACTTTTGGATGATTCCTAGACAAATAAATAAATACATAAATAAATAAAAACAAATTGTCCAAATTAAAAGAAAGATGTCTTTTCAACAGAATGCATCTCAAAAGTATCTAAATAAATATAGTTTAAGAAGAAAAAAGAAAAAGTTATGCCATTTTTCTGAAATTCTAAAAGTATATTTTTGGCCATTGTGGAATCTTGATTGATTGATGGCTGGCTTATTAACGTTGCACTTAGAGGAACACGACCACGTTGTGGGTGTGGAAGTTTAAAGAGTGGGGGGACAGCTCAGATATATTCCTCGTCATTAAACTTTTTTTAAAATTACGAAGGTTGTTACTTTAGAGTGCATCGTTAGTAACATTCATTCACTAAAGCCGAAGTGGACATTAAGTCGATCGCGATCGACAGGTGAACCACCAAGGCATTTTGGGGTGACCACCTGAAGATTAGCAGTTAGTAATTTACACGGAAATATTAAAGATTGGTTGTCAGTATGCAGACTAAGTCTTCTATGACTATATTAATTACGAGAATTGACTTAAGAAGAAAAGGTTTTTAATGTATTTTTGCTAAAAATGTATAATGTTTTTAATGTTTATTTTGCTATGTTTGTTAATAACTGCATCATTTAATATTATTATATTTGTGGATATTATTATTATGTTTGAGTAGCCTGCGTTTTCTTTTTAACGCGATTTTGAAAGTGTGAGTTTTTTTATTGTAGTTATGTAGGTGAGCACATATTCCGTATTTATTAGTAAGTTGTAATAATTATTGTAGACCTTTTTCTTATATTTCCACACCTACGTCACTAGGTGGACCGCAACGCCATGAAAAAAGTAGAAGTAGCCCGTACTCTGGAAAAGTGTGCCCATCCCTACACTAGAGCAACACTATTCCCAAGGGGGAGTGACAAAAATTCTATAGTTTTTGTACTATTATACAAAATGACTTTAAATTTGACAAGAATGCTTCTTTCGTTGAGTAGAGATCCGCTATGAATGGGTTTTGCAGAAATAGACTCTCAAGGAGAAAGAGAGGAAGGAGGTTACGGGGTGCTATACATAAGAACTTCTATTTTTGAACTATGAAATCTACCGACTTTAAATTTGGCATATTTCTTTTGTTGAGCAGGGATCCATGAAGAATGAATTTTCTGAAATCGTCTCTCAGGAGGGGGAGGGTTACCGAGGTGTAAAAAAAATGTGCTCCTATCCTTTTTAAGGTATCCGACTACGTTCGGGGAACCGTGGTTTTAAAAAAGCGCAGAAATGCATAATTTTCATGATATTTAGTGTCACTTAGATTAGAATACATGTACAAAATTGTTTTAAGGACAATTTGGCAAAATATTTTTTATTTAAATACAATATTTCGGCTAAAAATTAACTTAGAATAACCTTTTTTCAAAATGGTCTCCTTTTGAGAAAAATGCTTCTATTATTATAATATTTTGCCTATATATAGCTCAGACCTCTGTACAGAGGCTCAACTATGAGTTTTGAAAAATTCACATTATTTTCAGAGTTACCACCAATAGAAATAATTATTGGCGTTTTTTTCTTAAAATTTATCCCCTCTGTTGTCATAAAACATGGATAAACCCACTTCTAAGTTATGAATTTCAAAAATTCTAGTTGAACCTCTGTGCAGAGGTCTCAGCTATATACAGGAAAAATATTATTATAATGGAAGCATTTTTCACAAAAGGAGAATATTTTGAAAATGGGGAATTCTGTGTTCATTTTTTGTCAAAATATTGTACTTAAATAATTTTTTATTGTAATAGCATTCTTAAAACAATTTTATATACATTTTCTAATCTAAGTGACACTAAATGTTATAAATATTATCCATTTATACGCTTCTGCAAAATCACGGTACAAAATTCCGAACCTTAATCAAGAGTTGAAGGTGGTAAGATTATTCTTGAGTACTATCGGAAGCTTAATACTTGGGCTTAGATAATAACATAAAAACTATACGGAATTGAGCTGAACTCAATGGCGTAACAGCCTATGAGGGCCAAGGCCTATTGTTCCTATCTCAGTTTACGTGACCTTAGGCACTGGGGTGCATGTGCAAATGTTTCGGTCAAGTGGTCAGTTTGATGTCATTCTTTATTTGAATTGAAACCGACAGTCTTATTACATATTTGACACATTTACTAATGATTGAAGTTTTGATCCAGCTTGTAAGAAACGTGCACTCTCGTTATCAAGTAGCGAAGCATAGTTGTTAGTAGTTTAATTCCTAATTTCAATTTGAATTTTTATATATTGTACATAATTATAGAGACTATAAATTTTCATTGTACGTTAATTTTAAATTTTTTTTGTTATAAAAATGAATTGTTTTTGTTGTATAATTATTTAACATGGATTCCATTATTACTTTTTTGCATTGTGCGTATGTGTTTTGGGAAAATATTTAGATATTTTTCTTTTTAAACGATTTTTTTTTAAAGTTGTGGAACATATCCCCAAATTTACCACATGTCGCATATATTTTTTACATTCTTTTTTTCGCACGGGTTTTTAAGAAACGTATCTTCCGTGTAAAAAAAGTTAGGTGTACTTTTATGCAGCTCTGCTATATCACGTGGCAAAGGAGGAACGAAAACTTGATCTTATATAAAAAATCAAGTTTCCGTATAACACGTGCTGTTAATAACGTTTATAAAACCATGTTGAGTAGAGTGTGGCAGGAACTGGGCGATCGCATTGATGATGAAGGTTGAAACCAAGGGTTCACATATAAAACACTTGTGAGGTTTGCAATTAAAACTTCAATTTTTTCTATATTCTTTCATATGTTCTTTTTTTGCTGTATTCGTCATAGTTTTTTTTTTACTATAGAGCTCCGAAACCTTGAAATGAATTATGAATAACCCTGGTTATAATCATAAAATATCATGAAATATCCAGCAATGCGGGCTAGTAATTTTTAATTTTTGACTTTATTAATTATTATTGTCTCCGTCGTACTTGATCAATAAATTAGACTATGATTCACTTACTTCACTCGATTAAGTCATCTGTATTTCAATACCGAATGTTTGCAACATTTTAAGGCATCCGAACACTTTGAAATGACCAAATTCGGTCAAGACACACATATATATATATATTATTTCATTGAATAGAGCTATCTTTTGACTTTACAAAACATACTTTGTTTTGTTTTTACTTTACCTAGAGGCCAAGTTACAATCAATTTCATAAAATTAGCAAAATTAGAAATATGTGGGTCTTTTCATCTACCAGAAGTGGGCATTCAAATTGTTCAAAATCTATCACGGTGAGTGGGATAATTCAAAATATTATGAATATATTTTTCTATAAAACATTTTTAACCCGATATTTATATCATTTTCTAGAGAATGTTCGTTAAAATACTTTTTATTGTATGAATATTTCTTGAGTTATGGCATGTTATTTAAATAATGGTCTCATAAAGAATATCATTTTCTTATAATATTTACTCGATCAGCTCTAAAATTTTAAAATTTTAATCAAATTAACTGAATAGGTTACTGTTGATAATAGGCCATCAAATTTTGAAAATGATAAAAGTATACCGCAACAACGACAAAAAAAAGTTGAGAATCCCTGTTTTAATAAGAAATAATAAGAACACGGAATATATTAATGCTTTAGAGATTTTTATCTCTCTTTTCTATGAGATAAATAGTTCTCATTCCACAATAAATATAATTCAAATTTATCAAAACTCTATTTTCTATTATCACCTGATACATTTCGATTTCAATTCAAATTAACTCTACGCAAGACCGAGATGTTGCTGTCAGAATTTTAATTCGAAAACTATTGCCATTGTTCTTTAATTTTGTTTGAGGCATAAACCACCCATTAAAAATTTAGTAACATTAAAAATTTAGTACATTCTATTGATAAAATGCATCTAATTTGTTTTAGTAATACTTTTACTGAACTAAGTTCAATACTTTTTTCTCTAATCGCTTTGAAGTTTTTCAAAAACATTGCACAAATTTCGCTTATAATTGTGATTTTAGTAAAATTTAGGGAATTATTTTTAAATATTGTTAGTTAAATATTAGTATTTATTGGTATTGATGCCTAAAAAAAAGCATTTATAATGTTTCAGTACTCTATTTTTAAAAAAAGTACTCCGAACGTATTCGAATACCTTAATCTTTTATTACTAATTCCTAAATAAGCAACATCTAATCATGCAATAACCAAGATCACTGCCATAGATTTATCGGTAATATTTTAAGCATGTCTCTGTTAGAAACAGAGTTGCTTAAACCGCAACAGATCTGCAGAATACCTCTAACCCCCACCAATAGCGATATAATCTTCTCTATTCCAATGTCCACCCACGAACTGTTTGCTACATTTCAATCAATGTTGACTCAAGCCATTTTGTAGTTGAGTCTAATTCCTAGAGGGGGGTAGTGAGTTACGGTTGGACTAAGAGTTAGCAGGGAAGTGGTCACGATACATTATGTATATCTTAGCGACAAATCCGCGGCATATAATTAAATCCTGAAGTCTATGAAACTTATTTAAATAGTTCTGTAGGCGCACCTAAAGATATTCTGTAGGAAAAAGGCTTTACTTTTTTTATTTTTTTCGTGCTTTATGTACCGTATCCATTGCATGATAGTAAGGGTATGTATGGAAATCAAATGTCGGAATATCTGATTTGTGGAATTATTTGGTTTTAATTTTAGTGGTTGGTATATGATTCATGGCCATGTCGTGTATGGATATGAATAACTCGTAAAGGGAATAAGGTTGTTTATGAGGGAAATAAGACCGATGCGGTCTGGTTAATAAAATTTTTCGGATAATTTATGTATTCCTATTTGTAATTAGTTTGCAATTGCAAAGAAATTTTTTTCGTTACGCAAAGGTTTTTATGTCCCATTGTTTAAATATTACAGAATAATCATTTTTTTAAAACTGCTTACTTAGTTTTATGTTTAACCAAGTATTGGAATACGAGGTTAACTCTGAAATTTTTGAGATACGAGCAAACGAGAAGTTACAAAAAATATTAGTGGTTTAATTTGAAAATAGAAAGTATTTTAACACAGCAGATGATTTTTTACTGACTTACTTACAGTTGTTTAACATATAATAAATTTTAGAAAGAAGAAAAATTAATTAATTACTTGTAATTAATTAATCAATAGACATTTTGCTGTCTTTGTAGTACATATTTTATTTAACATTTGTGACGGGGCTTTACGGAGTTTTCGATTGGGGAACCTTTGGGACCATCAATTGAGTTATTTTCCCAGCTTTCCCTCTCAAGAAGAAACCTGGATATGCAGATTAGCTAGTATATATATAGTAGATGTTTAATAATCGACGGTGAAGGAAAGGAATCTGAGTTGCTGAACTCAGTGCGGTTACAGTAAGGATCTGAATTTAGACGCGGGATCATAGGACGGACTTTAGCTATTCAACTAAATTAAGGAAATTAGGATTCTTAGTTAACTTTGAGTAAAGGTAAGCGATTAGGATTTCATGCGCTTATTCACATAAGATTTTCAGCTACGATATATCATTCTGGATTTTGCCTCTATTGTAAGATTGTCTTTGATTGTTATATTGGATAATAATAAATTGGATTTTTTTTTCTCATGGCTAGCTTAGGTCATCAATCTTTAGCTCCTACAGATTTAGGTCGAGTAGATGAAGAGATGGCTTCCCCAGGTGGGAGGATATCACACATTGAAAATTATTATCATAAACTCTATTTTAATTAAAATATTGCAGAGAGGTAAAATTCTTTTAAACTTATTTTATTGTTAATAGGCCACCAAATTTTGAAAATGTTAAAAGTGCACCGCAACAACGACAAAAAAAAGTTGAGAATCTCTGTTTTAATAAGAAATAATAAAAACACACGGAATATTAATATTTTAGAGATTTTTATCTCTCTTTTTTCTATGAGATAAATATAGTTCTCATTCCACAATAAATATAATTCAAATTTTTATCACAACTCTATTTTCTATTATCACCTGATACATTTCGATTTCAATTCAAATTAACTCTACGCAAGACCGAGATGTTGCTGTCAGAATTTTGATTCGAAAACTATTGCCATTGTTCTTTAATTTTGTTTGAGGTATAAACCGCCCATTCTTCGATGCAGAAGAACTCCATCAACGATTCGGTTCCAATCTCTGAACAAGGGGGAGGGAGGGAAGTTATTGGCTGTGTTAGGAGATAGAATTTGGAACGAAACACCGGGAGGAAAATTGGGTGCTGTGTTTTATTCCAACCTTCGACCCAGATGCGAGGCTTCCAATATATCAAGATTTTAAAGAAAATTCTTTTCTTATGAAAGGAGGGAAAAAAATGGGGGAGTAGAGAAAAAGGGGGTGCTAGATTATTCTATGGAGCACTGAATTAGAATTCTAGCTCTTAGAAATTCTACAAGATGGATTGTGGAATCGTACATTTCGAAACTAGAATTCAGTTAAAAGGGCAAATAAATCGTAATTTATTAATGATAACATGAGAACAGCTATCGAAAACATGTGAAAAATTACTTGCTCTTTGAATAGATCTGAGCCTCGAATTCTCATTGCGGGGTGTATTGTACTAGTTGAGAGAAGCCAAATCAGATGAGATTTTAAGTTCCATAGAAAAATATGCGAGTCCGAGTAATATACTAGTTGAGTTAAAAAGAATAATTAATACATATTTTACGAGATCTTGATTTAAATAAGGTTGTTAAAACATTTTTATTTTAAAATAAACTAAACTCAATGGCGCAACAGCTCATGAGGACCAAGGCTCAGTATTCGTGATCTTGGGCGTTGAGGTGCATGAGCAGATATTCCGTTCAGGTATTCATTTTGAAGCGAATACTTATGGAAGCTATTGACTCATTAAGGTATCCGACTACGTTCGGAACCATGATTTTAAAAAAGCACATAAATGGATAATTTTCATGATATTTAGTGTCACTCAGATTAGAATACATGTATAAAATGGTTAAGGACCTTTTGACAAAAAAAATTACTTAAATATAATATTTCGGCAAAAACATTAACTTAGAATAACCTTTTTTCAAAATGTTCTCCTTTTGTGAAAAATGCTTCTATTATAATAATATTTTGCCTATTTATAACTCGGACCTCCTTACAGAGGCTCAACTAGAATATTTAAAAAATTCACATTATTTTCAGAGTTACCACTAATTGAAATAATTATTGGCGTTTTTTTTCTTAAAATTGCTCCCCTCTGTTGTCGTAAAATATGAATAAACCCACTTCTAAGTAATGTATTTCAAAAATTCTAGTTGAGCCTCTGTAGAGATGTCTGAGCTATATACAGGCAAAATATTATTATAATAGAACCATTTTTCACAAAAGGAGAACATTTTGAAAAAAGATTATTGTAAGTTAATTTTTTGCCAAAATATTGTAATTATATAATTTTTTTCTCAAAATATCTTAAAACAATTTTATACATGTATTCTAGTCTATGTGACACTAAATATCATGAAAATTATCCAATTATGCGTTTTTGCAAAATCACGGTTCCGAACGTAGTCGGATACCTTAAACAGAGGAATTGTTTTCCGTCATTCTTTCCAATTGTAGATTTGATGGTTTATCTGACCTAGCTTCGTCTTCTGAGGGCTTAAGCCGAATAAAAAATTTTCAAGCCATGTCTGGATCATTAATGATACCACTGTCTTTACTGCAAATGAAATGCATTTTTTGCTGCTTAAGTAGCTTTAGTCTCAACTTAAAATTAATGAGGCAAACGAACATATTATACTACGTTTCAGAAATATTTCTAAGAGTTTGAGTTATACAGGTCGCCTACAAATTAGTTGAGTAAAAAATGAATGATTTATTGCATGTAATTTACAGGGAAAAAATTAAAATACATATTGTTGTAAGACAGAGAAATAGTCAAAGTTTACTATAATCACACAAATATTTGATGTGACTTCCTACCGTTACTGTGCAAATGTACCATCGGTAAATCAGTTCTTGCCACATATTTTTTATTATGCTTCCGTCGATTAAATTAACTGTAGCGTAGAATCTTGATTTTAGTTCAGGAATGGATGTAGGAAATGACAAAATGTACACTTGATCTTTTACGTAACCCTATGCACTAAAAACCAGTGGTGAGCGGGATAACCACTAAATAACACCTCCAAGACCAATCCAAATTGGTACCTCAAGAATGAAGCAAGATGTAACGCCGTTGTGGTTGTGATAAGGCGCACAATTCTGTTGAAAAATGTAAACCCCTTGCACTGTTTCTTTGATTCGGCACATGGAAAATCTATAATAAGGCCTGGTAAATAACTCATTTAACAGTTTTTTCGGGGAAGAAAATAGGCCGAGAACATTCGAGGAACCCACTGAACAAAAGATGTTTACGCTGGGACTATAATTTTCATGTTCTAGGGTGGCATGAGGATTTTCGCCCTCCCAAATTCCTACATTACGGCAGTGTTCCGCAACCTTTTTATTGCTGCGGACCGGTTAACGTTTGATAATTTTACGTCGACTCGCTGAGGGTGGGACACTTTGATTGTTTATATTTTAGATTGTTTTGATTTAACAATTTTAATTTAGTTACATTTATAAATATGCCTTCAGAATAAAATATAGTTACAACAAAAATGTATAAAAGTGATTTAACGTGGAATATAAAGTAATTTCCGTGGAAAGTTGCGTAAATCCGAGAGAAATGCACCACTTAAAATAAAATGGCACTAGTTTAATGTTCTTTAGGCCGCCCGGCACCATTTGATCCACGGACCGGGGGTTGCGGATCACTGCATTAGGTTACCTAACGCCTAAACGAATAAACGTAGGATATATTCCTACTAGTCTGACTTTAAATGGGTTAATTTAATTTAATATTTTAAAAATTCTTAATTTATAAAATTGCCCAACTAATTTGCAGACACCCTGTATTCTAAATTAATGTCAATGATTCGATAACTAAATAAAAATAAGACATGCTGATGTAAGCGATTAAAAATTCAAAGAATTTCATTTGATAATGTGTAAGCAATCTTTGCCATTATTATGAAAACGAGAAAAAATCTTGGTTACCTAATATATAATTGTTCTTAAAAATGGAATGAATTATAAATATAACAAACTTTATTAAGAAATGCTTATTTTTCAATAATTAACATCTGAATTTCAGTATTTTAAAAGCATTTTATATTAAAGAGTAGTTTATTTTTATAGAACTGGAATTATATTCAGCAACTCTTTTCTCTGAGTTAGAAAATATTATATAGCTTATTTTTCTTTTTGTTTCAACGAAATTTTCAGTATTCTTGCTGATTATATTTATTTTAACCCAAATTTCAGACAATACAAAGCCTTTATTAAACTGGTAAGAATATTTCAACATTTATAAATTCTTGAAGAATAAATTCTTTGTAAGAAATACAAAGTGTAATAAATTTTTAAACAGAAGTGATATTTGTTTCAGTTTAACATGACTTAAAGTTACAATTATTTAACTTTATTGTGAAACAATGGTAGCTAAAAATTTAAAACAAAAACAAAACATCAGAACGAAAACTAGTAACGTTCTTTATAATTTAACATATTCTTGTCTTTATTTTTCATTCATTATCAAAATCTTATGTGGAGACACCATTATTTAGAGATAACCATAACAACGGATTCAATTTATTGTTCTCCTTATAGACATAATAGGTTCGTTAACAGTTTTAGTTATTTTTTTCTTTCTCGTTGTTTACTTTTGTTTGCGTAGATATTTATTATTGTAAAACAGTTTTTAAACTTAAGTAAGACTCACTTAATTATTTGAATTAAAACAACTCAAAAATATTTTGTTGATTGTGAAAAACTACCTGCAGAGTTATTAATGGTTTTGATTTTAAATTTATTTCTGCTTTTTATATTTCATGGTACAGCCGTGTGTATACATATTGCTGATAAAGGTCGTGACAATTGTAAAAAAAATGTGCTGTTTTGTACACGACTATTCTATAAAAATACCAATATCGTACATTTATAATTAATTCGATTCAATTTACAAATTTTAATAAATGTTATTTACTATACTTATTTATAGATGTCACTACCACTTATTTTGTTTTGATAATATTTTGATTTCTTTACTTGTTTTAGTTTATTAAATATTGAAATATACGCTTTCTCTTATCAAAATTTTTTAAATTATTTTATATTTTTTTTGTATTTTATATCTATAATATATTTTTCTGATTACTTGAAGAAGGCAGAAATGGCGAGGAAACAATATTCTCAGGTAATTTCACGAGTGAAGATTACCTTTTATGCACCAGAGCTGTTGTGTTTTATGAGTGATTATGTTGTTTGATAAGACTATATTTTGTGTGGTTATATACTTAAATTATGTATTCATTTTGCGATGAAACGAATTAGACGAGTTGCAATGCTATTAATACCTGCTTTGAGCTATATGAGTGAAAACTTTATTATTCATATACCATTATCATTCGAAAACATTTAATAAAAATAAAACTATCGTTAAATCAAGTTCTATAAGTTTAAAATACTTTTGTTTTTAAAAAATAATCTTGCTTCCTACATTTTCACCAACACTAACAGTGACTGTGTGAGCTCTTTCTCGCGCTTTCCCCCGCCTCCCCCAACATCATCTTCAAGGTTCCTTGGAAACAATGTCTTCGTATGTCTTAAAAAATACATAATATATGTATAATATTAATTTTTTAGTTTTTGTTGAAGAAATAGTTATATGTTATGCTGTTTATTTTTATGTTAAGAAATATCTTAAGATATTTCAAATTAATATATTAGGTCGTCAAGCATGAAATGGAGCAAAAAGTGCACACATAATTGAATTCGATTTTTTTCCAATAAAAACTCAGATTTTAAGATGATCTGTTAATTATTTTTTCAAACTGAAATATGCGTTAAAAAGAGGAAAAGATGTACCTTTCTCGCGAAAAACAAATTATGCCAAAAAAAAAAATGGCGTCTAAATGATGTTATGTGCAATTAAAATAAATAACACACATGAACTTTGCTCCATTTCATACTTGACAACTTAATATAATAAAACTATAAATCTGCATTATTGACCTCTCTTCTCTAACTCTGCGTGCATTATTGCGGGAATCGAATTGTTTCAAAAATGTCCTACTGTGGCACACACTGAATCATATTGGTAAACTGGATTGCCACACCACAGCTCTAAAAAGCTGCCGACCCCTGCTCCATATTTAATTCAATTATTTTAAGAATTCCTTAGCAATTTTACTAGAGATTCCCCCTCCCTCCCCCCAAAAAACCTCTGTAAAAACGTTTCTATTATAATCAAACAAATAAGATAGGACAAGCATAATTTCCTTTACTAATCTCCCCCACCAGAGAACAATGGGGATGATAAATTACCGATCAATAGCGAAATTCAATTTCTACAACATGGAAATTAATTTCGCTATCTTTCTTGTAAGCTGATAAAAGTGCTTACGGATACATCTCCAACCCCCTAAACACTGGAACAAAAGCAAAAATCTTAAGAAAAAGAAGCGTGATTAAATGAAGAATCCACCGCTTTTGGGTTTATTGAATAAAAGCATAAATAAAAAGTGTCTTAAACTAACTAAGCCCTATCCACAATCTGCCAAAGAATTTTTCCCCTGGAAGGATTTGATATCTTTCTTTCCTTTCAAAAGAGAGGGTACTTTTCAAAAATTTTTCCCCAAGAAGTTATTTCCAAATAAAAGAGAGCTCTCTTCTAACGATGCAGAGACTAATGTTAGACGTAATGGACATCCAGGGCTCTCTGCCATTCGAAATGTATACAATTTTTTACTCTCTCGAATACGTAAGTGGCAAAATGCAGACTCGTTGTAGAGGACTTCTCTTCTGAGTTAATGCCAGTGTTCAATCCGTTCCAATTAGGAAAGGGTGACTTGAAAATGCTGACTCGAAAATGGACTGGCAGGGTACGTTCTGTCTGCTTTTCAAGAAAATTTGCTTTCTGATTGCTAAGGGAAGGATTTTAAATGAATTCTTAGGTCTTTTTTTCTGCTGAGTTTTACCTGGAAATGTAAGTTTATTTGATGTTGGGAGTTTTCTTTTGGAGCAATTTGGGCAGTGTCATTTACTGTTGAGTTTGGATTTAGGTATCTACTAACACTGAAATGTAACATGTTTTTTGTTTAAAATATTTAAGTACTTTCGAATAGGAATACACCAATGGTTCTCTCTGAACTGATTCCCGAGGCTTAAGCGAAAGTTGAAATGTATTAGAGTAAAGATATAAAAAAACGTTTTTTCAAAACATGTGTTTATTTTTTTTAATACATTAATAAGTAATTCTTCATTGATACGGAACTGACTTGGGTTTTCAAAGTTTCAAGTAAGATAGCTAAATAGTATTTGATATGAAGGATTTTAAAACACCGTATATTCGTTTTTTTTTCTTCATGTATGAAACATACGCGTTCCATTTAAGTAATATACTACTTCTAAGGTGGTAAAAAGTTCGATACATTTTATAAATACTTGAACAAATCGATTAGTTGTTTGTCGAGCTTCAAGATGAAGCTTTTGTAATGAAAGCCATCTTTTTTTGCAACTAACATTTATAAAAATTTCACTTTTGAATCAAATAAGATGAATTTTATTAAGTCTGGAGGCCTATTGTTTTATAAGAGTTTATTTGAATTTTGTGTAGTTGTAATTTTTGGCACTTGCATCGACCAATTACGCCAAATGAAAAACGTCGCAAATTCAAAAAATGTTGCCAAATGTTGCCATCGTTATTTTTACTGTATTTAAACGTGCGCGGGAACAGTTTCCACTATTGGTTGTTTATCGCGGCATTAGGCGACGTTTGGTGGCATTATAAGTAAGCACCGGTTAAAGTGTAGTATAGGGGGGGGGGCACTTGGCGCAGTCCTTTTTTTGGTGACTGAAAGTATTCGCCAAGGTATTTTTTTTCGGAATTATTTATTATTTATTTTAGAATGAATTCGATATCTCACCATGACATTTAGATAAAAATCGTCAAATCCGAAGTGCCCCTCTCCCATCCTATACTACACTTAAACCGTAAGTACCTTCCACTATAGATCCAACATTCTTAAATACAATTATAGCTATAGAGAATGCATGAATATAGTATACTTAAATTTTAAATATATTTTTAGTTTAAGTATTTCTTAAAATGAACATTATAAAAATTTAAAATTATTAATTTTTTTTATAGAGCTTACGTATTATCGCAACCGTATTGGTGACATTATATGAAACGAAGAACATGGTCAACAATTCAGCGCGTAGGACACATACGAAATCGGGGTTGCCAATTCGGCGATTTATCTTGAACGTTGGCATTGTTATGATATTAAGTAAGTACCTAGCGATATTTATACGCCTTGCACTTTTATCATTTGATTTAACTTTAGACAAAAATCATAAATAAATAAAATTATAAGTGCTTAAACTCTTAGTTTATTTTTATGATTTAAAGTATAAGAATTTTCCTGTTTTCAACACACACAAAGATGCATGAAAACTTTAAACTTTTATAGCTTTGACTTTTAAAGAAATATGCTATTTGTTAGATATGTTTGTAAGATTTAACTAAATTACTTTTCTCATTGTCCCTGGTAAAAATATTGTCTTAAATATATCTTCTCCTTTTAAAAACCCTTACAACACAAGCACAAAATTCTTTTAAGTGGATAATTTCTTGGAGAGAAATTCATGAAAAACATTGGTGAAAACAATTCTTTTTAATAGGAAAAAAAAGTCAAATTTTATAACCGCAAAATTATTCAAACGACTCAGCCGAGACGATTATAACGACAATGTTGTTGCCAACATCGAAAACGAAAAGTGTAAAACGTTTATTGTCTATTCCCACACTTTTTAAAAAGACTTGAAGCACAATTGTTTCGAATAGCTTGTTCAAGGACCAAATAAACGAGTTGGTGAACGGTTAAATTAAGCAGAATATTCAACGAGCGAACGAAAAACTCTCTCAGTAATATATTTTAACGAAAGAAAGTAATTAAATAATTAAATGAAAGAGAGTTTTAATTCGCTTGTGTGAAGTATTTGTTAAAATACCAGCGAGTTAGTCATCGGAAATAAGGTGAATAGCTGAGAATTTTTTTTGTGGGGGAAAATGTTTTGTTAGTAATTTATTTTAATTTGTTTATGAAGTGGTGTAGGTATTTGTTAACAAAGGCTAGAGTGATAATGTTTCTGCTGAAATGACTTGTTCAGTATACTTATAGTTTTCTTTTACTCAAGTATTATTTGAAGAACTTAAAAATGTGTGTGTATTCCTTTATTTAAGTTTTCATATTTCTAAACTGTAATGTTCAGTATCTTCTTGGTTTATATATTAAGTATGTTTTTATTCAATATAGAATTCAATTTATTTGCTGTTGATTTGTAATATTGACACGGTATTTCAGTTTCTAGAAAATGCTTCAATTTCCTATTTTTTAAATTTTTTTAAAAAAAATATTACCTCATTAAATCTTTCGAGGCTTAGAGTCCTCTAGCTGGTGTGGTGATGAAGAGTTTGGGTTCCAGCTCATGAATTGTCTATGGGACTTGACTGAGGTTCAAATTAAGAAATCCGTAGCCCAAAGCTCTCATGTAGCTTCGATTTTTTTTCTGTAATGGGGCTGCTTATTGGTGTTTCTACCTTTGCAGACCTAGTACATTCCCCAGGAGCTGGTACCACTTTTTAGTGCGGCCCCATTTGGGCGAGGCGAATTACCGCAAGTAATTTTGACGCCCAGTTTCTTCCCCAGAGGGAGGCACCTGAGCTCGGCCGATGCGAAATTTGTACTTAGGAATTTAATTTTTCCGAGAGCATTAAGCCAAACGGACACTCAAAGTATCTTTTTCATGCTGTATAATCATACGACATGGTCGCTTCGAAATGTGACACTAATAAACAAACAACAGTTCGATACAAAATATTTTATTAGTTAATTCCTAAAGATGCAATGCAGGTCTATATTGACGGTAGTCGTACAGAAGATCGTACTGGGGGGGGGGGATTTTTTTTTGGGCCCCCCCCCCCCCCCTCCACCTTGAGACTACATTAAAGCAACACAATTCTGACATTTGCTCTATCTTCAGGAGTGAGTTAATTATTATTAATGTAGGGCTTGTTTTTATCATGGCTAATGATTGTGATTTTGAAGAACTCTGGATTTTATCGGACAGATGCAGTGCACTACAACATCTTAGTGGCCGGTCCTCCTCAAACGATGAAACCAGCCTATTCTGGTCAGCTGAGGAAGATCTCTCAAACCCACGATGTCCACCTCCACACAATGAATACTATTACATGTTTACATTAGAGATAATGAGATCACTGATAGACTGGTGAAAGAGAGTAGTGAGATTGAAACGGCTATTGGCACTTCACTCACTTATCAAGAACTGTACCCTAATGCAAGATCTAAACTAAATTTAATATGGCCTATTCCACCTACGCATCAAAAATACACAAGAACATCTCCTGGCTCTCTGCTGGAAATAAATATGACCGTGGATCCCAGACTACTCTGACTGGAGTAACAAGTGGCCACTTGTAATGTCTTTCCTTGAAAGTGCAGAAAAAATCCACCCCTCTTGTAAGAAATGCTGTGGCCATCCAACTTCACCGGATCACATTCTGAGATACATCGTACTTTCTAAGGGGGACTTCACATCCGATCCCTCTATTATTATAGATTTTTTTTGTTGGTCAACAACCTTCTGGAGCTGATCTGACACATTTCAGATAGTTCGAGAATAAGAAACAGCAACTACAATAAAAACATTATATAGATTATTTTACTTTATAAATTTTGTATGGGACTTTTTAACAGTTATTGTAGGAAACCTACGTTGTTATGTCCTGAAATGTCTTACGTATGCTGCAAAAAACTTTGTTTTATTATTAAAAGGCACTCTTTGAACACACAAAACTGTTTTTATCCCTATATGTGTTATTAAATCTTGTCACTTTTTTACAATGTGTATTTGATTTCCTCGAGACGTAAATATTAAAATAATTTATTTTTTAAAGTTTTCAAGAACATATAGGACTATTACAAGGAATTTCAAATTGAATCCTTAAAAGGAGGAAAAAAATATAAACTTTTGAATATTTTTGGTAAAAAATATTGTTTACAAAATTTTTATTGATATTTTGAAAAGAGAAAAATAAATAAATAAAAAAATAAGCATAAATCCCACGTGGGATGCTTCCAACAATTAAAGTACAATTTTAAAACTTTCTGATATTGTGACAAAATTTGTATCTCTAAGGACTTATTCGATGGAAAAATCATTTTAAGGAATATGAACAGTTCTTGAAAAGCAACATACATCGATCGTTATATTTTAATTCTTTTTATTACTTGTTTTAAAATGACGCCATTGTTAAGGGAACACACAAACTTCATGAAATGCTTAATGCTTCTCAATAAAAGTAGATTTTATTTACATGCTTGGGGTCTTTATGACGTTAAATTGAAGAATACACAAAGTATGAATCTTTTAATTATATATTCCCTGTCAAATGGTTAATGATTACAGATTTCATGTTCATGAAAAAAATTAAGGAAATTAAAAAAAAAAATGATTTGTGACTCTACACTTATGAAATCCAGTGCGATTTTTTATTAATTTTTGAGGGTTTTTATATAATTAAGATAGTTTATAATTTACTAGTTTTGTTGCTTTATTATTTTTAGTTGATTAATTATTTTGCGTGTTTAAATTTACTTCATCAAGCTTCACATTAGGTACTTTTGTAGTACATGGCAAGAGATTGTATTTTGATTTATTATTATTATTATTAATAAACAAAAATGACACAATACCGATAAATCTTTTCAGACATATTTTATTAGCTACCAATGGTTATTGTTCCTTTCCTAGCAATAAATAAAAACCCTGGAGTAGCTGAACAGTACCACATTAATAATCACTCACTCACCCTAACAATACATTTTACATGACCACTGAAATGCCTGCTTTAAACAAAAATGAATTTAATTTTCAAAAATATGTTATAACAGCGATAAATTCCTCTTATAATTCATATTGGCTCCTTTCGTTAATCTCCCTTAAAAAGAAACAAAATTTTATATATCGATTGGTATGTTATAGTACTTTATGCGTAATTATAGGAATTTAAGAAAGAACTGAAATATAAAATCAAATTATCCAGAATTTTACGATAGTTGTAGCTACCATGTATATCTAAATTTCTATTTCTTCGTAGTTTGGCTTTTTTTTTTGGCACAGTTTTGGGTCAAAAAATGTTTCTACTCCAGATGTTTGCATAAGACTGGGTTGAAATTATTTGCTGACGTCGCCAATATAGCAATCTTTTAACAAAAGCATAATCTTAGCAGGTTACCATGCATAATCATAGTAAAAAAAATAATCCGATCGTTTGCCATATGAAATATATTGTTTTACTCTTTATTAAAATTTGAATTCTTCTAAAAGTTAGTTTTCGCATGTTTTATTAGGTTGTGGAATTGCATCTATTCTTGTCAACAAAAAATGATAAGAGAAAAAAAATTATTTCTTTCCTTTCTTACTTTTTCGCTATATTATCTAAAAATTCATTCAGTATTTAAAAGGTTAAATATTTTTTAAATTTCTCTACACATAGTGCTAATATAAGAAAGAGTTTTTGTTTATAGAATATACCTCTGTTTTCATGGGCATAATTTGGAATGTAATTATCTTTCTTTACTTAACTTCTATATATTTTTATATTTTTAAAACATTAAAAATATTCTAATCATTTGCAATAATAATTAATACTTTTATCATCCATTTGATAGAATTTTAAATTTATATTTCAAACGTTGATTTGCTGTCATTTTGTAACTTTGTCATATTCATTCAAAATTTGTTCCACCGTATTTCGTTTAGAAAGCCTAAATTTCAAGCTACACGTAATATTTATATAAAAATGTTTTATCTCAAAAATGTGAAAGAATAATTTTGTTACATTTTAATTTATCTAGATCTGGCATTTTAATGTATTTCAATCACGACGGCAAGTCGTTACTCTTATTAAAAAGTCTACATTTTCACAAATATCTGGAGAATAAATTTCATATGAAAAAAACAACTTAGAAATAGAGATGTGTATCAACATATCTAAAAAATGTAACGTAAGGTTTTCATGTGTAAAAATAAATAAATAATGATGATTACGCTTAAAAAATGCAAGCATATAAAAATTAATGAGAATTCTTTTGTAGTTTCAAAAAGATTTCCTTACTATATATTCCAAAAGGCTCAGAATTGCATTATTGGCTCGCATCGCGTGGTTCAGAAGGCTCGCATTTTGTGCTCTCTATTGTAAAAGCGACCTATTTCATTATTTAATGATCAACATACAGAATTCCTTTTCAGATAAATGTCATAATTATCTTTTCTATTGTAAAAATAATTATTACTGTTTTACATTCTAAAATTTCAAACATGTACTTAGCCGTTTATGACTTTTATCAATGGTTAGATAGGACTTTATTACAAATAAAATCCGTAGTAATTGTATTATTATGAGCGAAATATGAAAACATTTAAATGAAATAAAGACACACAAGACCATTATTTTTCTTATCATTACAAGACATTTATTTAATAATATTACTACAAGCTGTCTTCTTCTACAAATGATTTGTACAGTTAAGTGCATTGTATTTTATGATTGTACAGGATGAGATATCTCCAAGTAGTATTTTATTTATTTGGAGCTCTGCGTATGTAGTCCTGCACCTGCGATAGTAGCTGTCAGAATTGAAACTATGTCAGTAGCTTCCTTCAAAAAAGAAATGAGATTCAGAATTTTGTCGAGAGCTTTATTTATGTATATTATTTATTATTTGTTTTCTTATTAAATCATTTTGGACACATCATTAGAAAAATTATTATGTCTTAAATATAAATTAATCCCGCTTATAAATTTTTTTTTTTTTTTGAGATTTCATGGTATATAGAGGAAATTGGTCGTTAAAGGATTTTAACTAGTTAAAAAAATTAAAAAATTCGAATATGGAATATTAAATAAAAATTTAAGGATAAATATAAAATAAATATATATATAATATTTAAAGTTAAATTGAGAATTATATATATATATATATAACAGGTATATTTTTGTGTTCATTTAGAAATATTTTAAAGAAATTTTAAAAATGGCTTTTTATTTTTGTTTTAAAGAACAAATTACGAGAGAATGAGTTATATTTGTACATTACTTTTGTAGAACTGAAAATAAATTTAGAATAATTTACTCTTCAATTCGAGTTCTAAGCCTTTTGTTTCGAAAATTTGGATATTTTCAAAGAGTATATGAACTTTTAAGATAAAATGATAAATTTTTGTTTTAAAATGCATATAAGACAAAATACTTTTAAAATCTCAAATATATGACTGGAATGAAAAATGAATATTTTTCTAAGCATAAGGTATAAATAAAACAAATTATTTAAATATTTGAATGTAAATACACAAAATAAATACAATTTATTTTTTTTATTTAAAACATTAATTTAATAGCAAGCTAAAAATAATTAAAATAATAACAGTAAATAGTAAAGTTCCATTCATAGTAAAATAATGAAATGAGAAATAATAAAATTAGAAAAGGTAAAATTATATTCATAGTAAAATAAAGTTAGAAAATAATAAAATTATTTAGTAAAAATAATGATTAATAATTAAAAAAAGAAATTATGTGCTTAATAATTAAAAAAAGAAAGCAGTTTGTAATACATAATCACGGAATTATTTACTACTTTTAAAATTGATAAATATGTGTGTTGTAGTTCGTACAAATATTGAAAAATTCTTTTTTGTATATGTCTCAACAAACTTTGTGAATCTCATTTCTTTATAAAACCCTCAGCGAATTATTTTGTGCTGAAAAACCTAAACATTTATCGAAAGACTCACACAGAAAATTCACAATATTAAAGACAAAAGCTTCTTGTAAAGTTAGAAATTAATTATTTTTTTTTTAAAACGTGAATATATCTTTAAAAGGAATATAAAAGTTTTGTGATGTACAACACATAATCTTTTAAATAAAAACGAATATGTTTTTTTGAAAAAAAATATTGAATTATAAATATTTATTTTTACATAAAAATGACGAAGTAATTCTTCAAAATAATTAAAGTTAAGCATATTCAAATATAAAAAGTTATTTTTTTATATTAATAACTAAAACTTTGCGCCGATAATATTAACAGGAGCTTTAGGGTAAAATAAGGAAAGAAGTATAAAAATTAAGAATATTTATATTAATTTCAAAATTATTTATAACTGAATAAATTATTTTTTTTCTCGACCTATATATATCAGATTTTTGTTGGTTGTATTTAGTAATAAGTATATTATAAAAAACACGACATCCAAACAATTAATTAAATTTTCATTAATATTTATTAATATTTTTTATTTTAAACGCGATGAAATAAATGAAATTGTTAAATATAATACATTTTTTAACCAACAACTAATAAACTGAAATTGAGTTAAACAAAGTTTAAGTAAACTTATAGGATTTTAATACCAGTTATTCTGAAAATTGTAGTTCATTCTTTTTTTCTGCAATACTATGTTTAAAATCATATCTCAAAATATATGCCTCCGTATCAGAGCTAGGTATAATTTGACTTCTAATTGATGCAGCATATAAACTTAATTGAAATTCACATTTAAATTATTTTAAAATTCAAGAAACGGATATTTATTTGGCCATTCTTCACAGCATTGAAAGATTTTTTTTAATAGGGAACTTAATTTTAGGATTATTTGTTCAATAAAAAAATTCAATTTTGTTGAAGATTTTTTTTCGGTTAGTGTTGGATAGGCTTAGAATATTCGGTTGGTTTGAATACTTTTGAAAATTTTAAAAAATCTGAGCTATATTTTAAGGCAAATCACTATTAAATATAATTCATCTTTCCAATTTCAAATTGAACTCATCTTAAAACCCTTGATTATTTATTTTGATCCTTTTGCGATGCTCAAGCAACTTTATTATTAATAATTAACAGTGCTTAATTATTAATAAAACTAATATTAGTACAATTATTATTAATTGTTATTAAATTAATATTAGTATAATTATTAGTATAGTTATTATTAAATCAATATCAGTATAATTATTAGTATAGTTATTATTAAATTAATATCAGTATAATTATTAGTATAATTATTATTAAATTAATATTAGTATAATTATTAATAATCAAAATTAGTATAATTATTAATAATTTAAAATAAAAAGTATTAATACACAGTTATCCTTATTAATTATCGTTTTTGTGATATATATTGTTAAATTTTAATGTTAGTTATTGCTTTTATATATTTACATCCAGATTATATTATTGTCCAATATAATGGAGCAAAAAAAATCAGTCCAAAATATCAGAATATATAAGCAATTTTAAAATTAAGATGAAGAATTTACTTAAAAATTTTACTTTGAAATTTGAAATTTTGTACCAGACAAAACGTTTATATCATGTGACAACATGATAAAATTTACATGCATCAACTCGAACCGATTATTCCGATGATAATATTTACAATGAAAAATAAAAATCAAATAAACCAAATTTTTTTAAAAAAATGTAAAACATGAGAGATCATGTGTTGTACTTCACATCCATTTCAGTACAAAATCCTGAGAAGCACCAAATTTTATCTCTCAGAACCTTCATAATACGAATGATTTTTTTTTCATCTCAGTTATTCAAAGGACATAAAAACACATTAAGTACAAAAATGTAACAACTTCATTATGTACATCAGTACTGTACAAGTGATTTGAACAAAAAGTATTCGTACAACAGTGATATGTCAAAACACAAACTGCGCAAGATACCTGCATAGTGTTATCGTTGTTGCTCTACAAAATGCATTTCCCAAATTGCATATACCATGACATCTTTTTATTTTATTGCAATGGAATTAACTTCACTGGTGACTTTTTTACTTAAGAATAATTTTTTATATCCATAAATAATATTTTTTCTTCTTAGTGCGTATGTATATGCATAATATATTTGGATTTTTTCACCTATCGAGTCAGTCACGAAGCAGGAAGGTTGGTACCATCAAACTAGTTTAACCCCACTTATTTAGTCCTAAGTCCAAAATTGCATTTTGACTCGCTGGGTTCTTTGCTTAATATTTTTGTCTTTTATACATTTGATACATTATTTAGTGGTTTTTGTATTATGTTTCTGTAATTTATTTCTGACATGCTTTTTGATGTATATATTTTTTCCTTTATTTATATATATCTATTAAAAAAGTATCGGTTACAAAGATGCTTTTTAAGGAACAGAAAAAGACTTGCAACAAGTTTTCCAACTTTTTTTTAAAAATGGAAATAAGATTTTTTTTTTTAATTTTAAGGAATTTATATTTTACTTAATTTTAATTATTGATCAATTGTTTATTTTAATACTGTAATACATAATATAATTTGGGAATTAAATACAAATAAAATTACGATACAACTTTTTGATTGAAAAATTGAATTTAATATACAGAAGTTTAAATAGCGACAAATTAATTGCAATTTAAATAATTAATTAATTTATTTATATTTCCGTTTTAGTGAAACTTGACATGCGATAAAACTAAGACATATATAATTATATTTAAATTAATGCATATAATAAAAGATCTATCGTATAAATAATCATAAAATAAATGCACCATTATGAAAATATTAATTTTTGCTTCCTCAGATACAATTGAAATTAGTTCCGTCCGTTTTAACTTTGATTAAAAAATATATTATAATTATATTATTAATAAAATTAGTATTTGAATATCAATTAATACATTGATAAACTAACATATAATTAATCAAAAATGTTGATGTGTTTAATTCATTTTTGAGAAATTGCATTGCCGAAAAGCATTTTTCTATGGGAATATCCTTGATGTATTTGTAATATTGTACTTAAAAGTTCTTGAAATTATAAAAATCCACCAGTGAAGTTAATATTAAACTAGCACTATCACAATGAAAACTTTTTGTTTAATTAGATATTAAGGGATCACTTCTCGTTAGAGTATAATAGTAAAGGCAGATACGTTGAACGTTCTAAATTTGATTATTAATAATGTTCCATCTAAAAAACACGTAAAAGAATTAATTACATAAATTATTTTTGCTATCAACAAACTATAGCCCTTTAATTTTTTTTGTATATGTTATCGTTTCGTTAGGGGAGTTAATAAAGTCACTTCGGATATTTCACACTAAAATATGAAAAGTCAATTTAAATAATGTAATGGGCTAAATACATGTGACGAAAGTCACATGATAACGCTAATCACGTGTTTTGAGCCAATCAATTGATAAATTTGTGTGACGTCCGAGTCACATGATGAATATATTCACGTGTTTCCAGCTAATCAGTTCATTCGCTTTACTGTTGCCAACGCTTGGTTTTTAAAAAGCACATATTTGCTAACAAAAATAACGTATATAGATAAACAAAATGCACTCGGTTTAAAAATGCATGGGAAATATAATAATTTTTTTTAAAAAAAATTTGCTTAACTCTTTGAAGAATTTTGACTCGAACATTTTTACCCAATTTACTTATTTCAAATCGTATCTAAATCTTACATGAAGAACAAGTCAAATTCTAACTGGGGCGTAGCAACCCCCGTATCAATGATATGGGGCCCCCAAGCTACAGGGGCCCCAACATGTGTAACTGCAGTCCCACTAACATGATTCTCATATCTTAAAAAGGGCCCAAAAGAAACATTGATATAGGGCTCACTCAGAACTATCTACATCAGTGAATTCTAATATCAGTTTGCTTAGAATTCAATGGAGAACACGTGATTGTCTTTACCATGTGACAGTCGTGATTTTAGCCCATCAAATTTTAATTAAACGTGAAAAATTATATGATTTTACTGCAGTCTTTATTTTGTTGTCACATTTAAAATTTAATGGTTAATGATAAAAAAAGGATTGTGCAATAATTAAGTTTCTTGCGCTAATAATCTTCAATTATTTTAACCTAAAAACATTCTAATTATTAATTTTTATTATAAATTAATTTTTTTTTATAAAATGTAATAGAAAAACTTTTTTTTTTGCCATTTGCCATAAAAATTGTTTTTTAATTAAGATTAGTTAATTTAATGATAATATTTTCTTAAGTACATTATAATGTGTTTTTCTTTCATTTCCTATAAGAAATAATTTAATACCCTCCCAGAGGATTTTCTCTCACTAATTAATTTTAAGAAAGCTGCAGGTAATTAATATGTGCGATTAATCAAAAACTTTTCATGTATAGTATTACATGAAAAAATACCACCTTATGTAAATGAATATTCGATTAACTATTTAACGACAGAAATTAATATATTTTTTTAAAAGTAATTAGTTAATGCAAAAAACCTTCCTTTCTTTCCAAAAAAGATAAAATATATTATAAAATATTTCGCCACACAATAAGCAATGCCATAATGTATTGGAATATTTACAAGAAAGAGTAAAAGAGTTTTTGTCCATTGACTTAGAAAATCTATAAATGAAAAGATATAGATATAAGGGACCAATTAGTGTTTAAAAAACGATATAAGTAGGCACCATCGAAATTCAATGAACATTGTTGGTAAACAATCGCTCATATCGAAAGAAAACGAGCTTCACATGTTCTCTGTAAGAAAAGTATTTGAGCCGACACACAACGTTATTAATTACTTCCTTTATCAGTAAATCCTAAACCCTAAAAAAATGTCCTTTGCATATTGCCTTGTAGCAATGATACGCTTCTTATTTCAAGGTAATAGTTAAACGTACGAAAACATCCAAAAGTCTTGCTGTAATATCTGTGAAAATGTTCGAGAATAACTGTTTTCTTAATTTCAAGGATAACAAACTGTTGCATCGGTATCAAAGTTTCGAAGTACCAACCAACGTTCGGTTTTCAGGGGAAATATGGAGATGTAAATATAAAAATAGTTATTTTATATTACTTGAGATCATCTATAACCGTTTCTGAATACGGTTTTCAGGATATGACATGAACGCAATCTCTGCTTTTGTTCTGGAAAGTAGTCCAGAACTTCATTCTATATACTGTGGCTGATGCAGCAGAACTTCTACAAACACCAAATCACCAGGGTGAAAATTCGACAAAGTTTTTCTTAATATTCTACCTATTCACTTTTTATCACTGGCTCCTGCATCTTCTATACAACTGTGCTTAGGGCTGCACTCCGTGGGAGTAGGACTTCGACCTTCACTTCGCAACTGTGCCCTTTCTGAACTCAGTTTCCTCGCTGCAGATGTAGCCACCATATCGATGACAGCGTATTGCACAGCTCCCTGCTTTACAATAGGACTGGTTGGCTCAGAATCCCCAACCGATACCACTTCCAGATAGTTGAGCTCTTTGGTACCTTCTTTTGGAAACGTAAATTGTGACGTTTTTTCTGGTGACGAAAGGAAATCTACATTCCCAGGTGAAGAGCTTATGTATCCTGGTGATGGAGAGTTTGTCTTGTTGGCGTTGTTGTTGTTGATTATGTTATTGTTGGAACCAGTCTCAGAGGCATTCGTTGAATTGTCGTTTATCACTTCGTCTGTCGGATTTAGTTGTCCAGTTTCGTCGGTGAAAGGCTTTAGGCATGGGAGATTAAGGTGTGAGCAGTCTGTAAGTGGAATGTATGGACAACCATCCTGAATGAGGACCCTGTCAAAAGAGTGGTACTCCTTGCCCGATCGAGGTCTAAGTGAGCTAGTGCAAGAGGTAGGAATTTTCATGAGGGCACTGCAGAGATCTTCAGTTCGGACATATTCGCTGGCACCCACACCGCCACAGCCACTGCTTCCACTGCCACTGCTGCTACGTGAGCAGAGGGAGAGGGATTCAATGTAATCAGACATATCGGAAGAGGAACTCGATGTCATGCTTTTAGCATCCAGCACCAAAACACCATCAGGTGATGTCACAAACTGGTGACACTGCTTGCATTCTGGAAAAGAAAGAATTTTGAAGTTAACACATATAAATGATATTTTTTTTACATCAAATTAAAAAAAGAGTGGAATATGTATGAGATCCATACATTGTTTTGGTAATATTATGAAGATATTGCGATGTATTATATCAAAAAATAAAATAACTAAGAATTTTCTTAAACCTCCCGTTTAATTAGCATTTTCGTCATTTAACAGTTCATAGAATTGAAAATTTTTGAAACTAATTTACAATAAGACTAAAATTTTTACAAAATGAGAAATATTTTTAATTTAAGCATACACAGCTGAAATTTTTAATAACTATTTTATTGAAATCCAAAAAAGTTTAGTGAATATAACAGGTTCTCTATTTCTATGTATGATGTAATAAGGTATTCCATATTAGATCAATTATTGAATTCTATATAGTATTATTTATAATCACATCAATTCTTGTTTTAAGAAAACCAAAACCGTCGTTAATTTAATTCATATATTCTTCTTTCCTCATATTATTAGAACACACACACAAATAAGCTTAGAATAATTTATTTTACTGATTAGAACTTAAAATTTCATACCTGATATTAAAATCATCTTTGATTGATCAGAGTTTGACTTTGATTCTTGGCAAACTTTACTTCCAGCAGCAGATGAAAATTTTCGATCAGGAACCGGATGCCGATTAGCTGCATTTCCGGAATGTCTCCTTGGTAAAGACCCATGATAAGCAATAAAATGGGAAAACACTGCCCCTTGACCACCGAGATTTGAAGGTAAATGTGTAGAAATTCCTGAATCTGTTGAGCTTGCAGAGTGATGTTGCTGCTGTTGTTGACTGTTGGGATTGGTTTTACAAGGAACACTGGATGACCTCTTGATGCTAACTGGAGTTCGGCTGAGACTTTTATCCATGCTCTGACTCATAATGACTTCTGGGTCTTGTGATAAGTCCTCTTCGGAAAGACGATATTCTTCATTCAGCTGTAAGCAATCAGCAGACCTATGGAATGGATATTTTTGAATACTTTCCAAGAAAAGACTATCAGGAGAAGATGGAGCTGAAGACGGTGGGGTAATTTCATCCGTACTAAATGATTTTTCTTTAGATCTTAGGGTCAGTTTAGTGAGAAGGGGATGCTTTCGTGGTGTTGACTTAGGACTTGCAGTTGAGCAGGTTGCATGTGGACAAGCTCCCATTTCCTCTGGAGTAACACCTTCTTGTCTTCCATCTGTAGAACTAGATCTTCCTCTTTTGAACATGGACATTTTAATGTCCCCAAGTGAGTTTGAGCGAGAAGAACGACAGTGATATTCCCCTCCACATTTACGATTTCCACACGTCGATTTACAAGTTTCATCACATTCAGAACTTTCCTTCAAGTCACACGTATGATCGTGGAAAGGCAGCAACACTGGCATGAAAGGTCGTAATGGTAAAATTGATTGCGGTGCTGAAGAAGGTTCAGTTTCTGGGGCTGTGCTACTAGAGGCTGTTGATGAAGACACCGATGCTGCTACTACAGTATCACTACTGCTACTTTGTGGTGGAGCCGAAGATGGGGCACTTTCAGCAATGGCTAACTCTCTCGTTTCTGAAGTCCCAGGCTGCATTAATAGGTAATTGCCTCCAGAAGCGGATTGGAATTCAGACTGGTTGAAAGACATCATCTCATAGACTCCATTATTGGAAGGAGTATCTATTTTCTTTTTTGGTCTTTTGGGTATCGTGTCAGGAGGCTTCTCGCCGTCTTCAGGAATCGTACCATCTGGGAATGGAGTAGGAATTAAATGTGAAGGTCTTACATCTAATATTTCGGCATTTTCGTAAAGGGATAGCGTTTGTAAAAAATGTAGGTTTGCATAGTAAGGGATGAGTTTCCCTGGTACTCCCTGGCTGGTCAAAGCAGCCGCTGCTGTCTCTTGAAGATACTTTAGGTTAACATAAATATGATTTGCATTGTCCTTTCGTCCGACACGTGCTCCAATAGAATTTAAAAAAGGCATGCCCAATGTGGTCATCCGTCCGCAACCGCATTCAGGGGCTGTGATAGGACATACGACAGGTGGCTGCCTACAACGACAGTTAAGATTGTGATCAGTTCCAGCTCGTCGTTTTGAAGTATCACTGTCACTTTGAGGACCAGAAGCCACTTTGGGGGTGACAGATCCATATTCTGAGCTGTTTCTTCCACCCATTCGCCTCATTGTGTCGGTGGGGGTGGTTTGGTTAAATGAAGGCAGAAGACTTCCGGGGCAAAGAAGTAACCGTTGGCAAGAGCATACTTGAGGTTGTTGATAATAACTAGATTGAATAGGCTGTGTGGGCTTTGCTGAGGTGCTGAAGCCAACTGTGTTTCCGTTATTTTCTTTTTCATCGACTGGAATGTTAGAGTTGTCCATTTTATTTATGATCTGAAAACAAAAAAACACAAATTTTAAGAATTATAGAATTGCTTAGCGTATCGTATTAACAAAATATTTTTTGTAGATAACCCTTTTCAAAACCAGTACAGATGATGAACTGGAACAACATTTATTAATAAGTGCATGTTTATAGTCAAATAACTGCTCCTTGCGTATGTATACGTCTTTCCGAAACAGAGCCCTTTCTTCTCTCGTGCTGCTCTGATTAAAACTATTCAAAGGATAGTGGAATGCAATAAAGGACTTTTACAGTGTTTACAAAGGGTTGGCTTATTAACGCCTTTTCTCCCCCCCCCCTTTCCAAAACACCACATACGCTCGCCTATATGAAAAAACGGTGGTATTGGAAAGTGAATTGCGAACATTTAATTAGCAGTCAAGAGGTTTAATACTCAATTCAGTTCAGTATTTGATATATTATTGCACGTCTATAGTTATTATTCGGAGGAATTGCGCGTGTTTGGTTTCTATGCAAAGTTAAGCTATTTTTTTGTGTATGGCTTTTTTTGTGCGATTTCAGTCCAATATTAGGTATTTTTGTTTGGACAAAATTGATGTTTTATGCTTTCAGCTATTTTCTATGCATTAGTTATATTTATATACAATGAATGGTATGTTTAAAACATAAAATGAGTCAACAGGAAAACACAATGTAGTAACTATGGTACAAAAGGCCAAGAATTACATGATTCAAAAAATAATACGTTAATAAGGTAACTATGCCGATGGCTTTCTTACGTTCGTTCTATGAAATAATGTTTGTTGTTAGAAATTCTGATTAATAATATTTTCTTTCAATGTTGTTTGTTGGACAGAATAAATATTTTTCATTAAATACTGTGTAAAACTCCATTGGTTGTATAACAGGTTTGTCTGAAATTAGTTGCATATAACAGTAATATATAAACTGTTTCTGCAACAGAATTGTGCAAAAAAAAATCGAATTAATATAAAATTGAAATTTGATAATTTTGAATTCTAACTGGTAGTTTTGTAATATTATTGTCAGATTATCATCGAGGTACAGTCATCAATAAAATTTCTTAAGGAAACTTGTGCGCGCTTTTAATGTTTGAATATTTATTGTTTTTCCACCAGCCGATGAGTTCCATGAATTTTTGAAAAGGTAAATCAATTTCAACTTTCCTTTTTTAAACATGTATCGATAATTTAACCAGTATTTCATGTAATTGGACATTTCATCACCTGGTAAAGGGTCCAGTTAGGTTATGATTTATTTATATATATATAGTGTACCTATACAGTATTGAACAACAAATTAATAAATACCGAGTTTACACAACCTCTGACAATAAATTTAGGTGAATGAAGTCAGAAAGGCCGATATATACATATATATACATATTAAAAAGAATTTTTACGAGTATGTGTTTCAACTTCTTATTTTGACAAATATGTTTTTTAAACTTAAACATCAAATCTAATTAATCTATGATTAGTTTTTCACACTATATAAATAGCCTTGCATTAAACTAAATTTTTATTTTATAGAAAATATTGTATTTTAAATTAGTGGACTTAAAAAGGGCAACAAGGAGAGTAAATTTTATATTTTTACATTAGTTCCATGAAGAAGCCTTTTTATTAAATGAAAGTATGCATTTATGTTATAATTGCCACTTAGTCTATACGTTTTTGTCATTAAAATTCAATCAAGAATCTAAAGTATTTTGAGAAGGAAAATTTGTTTTCATTTCCTGAAATAGGATTATACTTTTTTTTTTTTAAATCTCATAAGTCATAAAAAGTTTTAATTTGTGGAAAATTTTAGGATTTATTAAAAGTTCAAATTTTTAAAAAGGTGATGTATAGCTTTTATCATTTATATTTTCTTGATGACTTTTTAAATAATTAAACTTCAGAGTTTTTTCCGTAAATTAGAATTTTCCCTTTTTTAAAAAAATATTTTATTTCTTTTCCGTAAAGCCAAAAAATAAACGTCGAAAGTTAAAAAGGCTTCGAGTAAAAACACAAAAAAACTCTTTTCTATTTCATTTAAATTATAAATTGTATATATTTTTTATTTTTATACTTACATATATTAAATTTACTAATTTACAACTCTCACTTAAATTCTTTATGTTACTTCACCCATGTAATGAAACCCAATTAATTTGCGAGCGAGAAAAGGTATCTGGAATTTAATATATAGCTTTTTCAAATGCCAAATTGAATTTTTTTTATTCTAGTTATGTCCAATTTAGACTTTACAGAATTAACGTAGTACTACTCTTCTACGTACAGCTTACATGTAATAACCATTGTATAATTTTTCATTTAATATTTGATTATTTTAAAAGTATGCAGACATCTGAAATTGCATTTAAATTTAAAATTTAAATTTATGAATCACCCAAAGTTTAAATTTCTTTTAATAACTGCAAAAGATAATTTGCAAAATACGACGTAAGTTTTTTAATAATCATATTTTTCATCACTTTTTTAAAAATTTAATTGATTCGAATGTAAAGCATATTTTCTTTTAAAATAAGTTTTAAACTTGGCCTACATGAAACATTTTTTTCCTTTCAAATAAGATTGCGGATTTGAAATTAGCATTGAAGACCTAGTACACATTTCCCAGGAGTTGGCATCCTTTTTTAGTGTGGCACCATTTAGGTGGATACCAATTGCCACAATAAATTTTGATGCCAGCTTACTCCCCAGAGGGAGGCACCTGAGCTCTGATAATGTGAAATTGTATTAGGAATTTAGTTTTACCTAGAGTACACAAGTCAAACAGAAACTCCAGGTATATATTACATGCGTCATAGTTATATAGCATGGACGCTGTCATGCCGTTCATCATGAAAATCCACAGACTTGAGCAAGGGTCGGGTGAATGAGTGAATATAAACGTCCCACTTTTCAGCTACATGAGGACTTTTGGCGACAGACCTGTAATTTTGAAATATGGTTAAGTGACGAGGACGACATCTGAGCTGGCACCCCTCTCAGATTCCCCTCTCTCCTAACTATCACACCACACCAACGAGAGGACATTTGAGCTCTCAACAAATTTAACGTGTATCACTCCCCTACATGGCGGGTCTTTAGTGGTATTAGGCTCGAACTCGTGACAAGCCAGTCAGGATCCGATACCTAAACCACTCGGCTACTGCGAACACCTGGGCCGGGGTCGAACCCACAAACATGAGCACAGAAGACCAGTGCCTAACTAACTGTATCATCTAGCCGGAAAGAATGAAATATTCTGAAATAGAAAAAATTTATTTCCATGATGAATACTCCTTACTAATAAAATGACATGTTTTTGTATCTGACTTTCATTGTAAAGCAACAGCATTATAATAAAATACCTTTTTCTTGATTCTACTCTTAACGGGGACAGCAATTTGAATTCTTAGCTTCGTTCAAGCTATGAATATTGAGATATTATACTACATATAAGAAACAACTTTCATATGATTTTCAGTTCGAAGGAAGAGAGATCTTGAGAATTTGTGTAGAAATATAGAATTTAGTTTAAAAGAACAAAAAAAAAAACAACATTGTAATCCTATCTCAGACGCAACATATGCGGGACTTTTCAATTCTAGACAGTTTCCTTCTGAATACATCAAAAAATATTTAAATAAGGCAATACCAAAAATATTGTTCAATTCTAGAAAGGAAAAAATAATTCCACTTTTTTTCTTGTCCAAGATACTTCACTTAAAATATCGAAAAAATATATAAATATAAAGTAAAGAAACACCTTTTTTTACAGTGTTTTCTTTCAGAGAATTTGGAAGGGAAAAATGTATAGTTCTCTTTTAAAAATAAAGAACGAAAGAAAAAAAGAATAATCGAGAAAAAAGAATGATTCACTATTTTCCGTTCAACTACGACTTGTTATTTATAGCCCCCAGGCAATGTGTCAATGATTTAGCTGAAAACTTCCATGTATCTTTCCAATGCGTCTAAAAACCTTCCAAGTTTCGGTCCTTTTGTAAAAAAAAAAGAAAATGGCGAAACAGACGCACACTAATTACGTCATGCACCCGATCTTCTATTCAGTTCATTTCTTTTATAGTTTTTATGGCGTATGGGAGCTTTTTTTTTTTTTCCTCTTTAGGTTCTGGTCCCTTCGCTGCTATTAAGAAAGAAGAACTTTTTCACGTTTTCCTTCTAAATTTTTTTTTATCTTATCGTTGCTAAATAACTGAATGCTGTTGTCGAAATCTTTGAAAGTGTAACCTGCGGGCAAAGACACAAGAGAAATTCAGTTTGGAGAAACAGTAAACAGTAGAGGGGTATGTTCCACTTGTATGCATGTATGTGCGTGTGTGAATGTATGAAATAAGATGCAATTATTTAAAAATATCACTACATTCAATTATATAGGACTAACGTACTTTAAAGGAATTTTATTGCCATTTTGCTCGAGGACT
This sequence comes from Trichonephila inaurata madagascariensis, assembly GCA_019973955.1. Lineage (NCBI taxonomy): Eukaryota > Metazoa > Arthropoda > Arachnida > Araneae > Nephilidae > Trichonephila > Trichonephila inaurata. The sequence goes on along the minus strand of BMAV01027740.1, from coordinate 37,655 downwards.
GTAGATGGGGATTTATTTCGTTCTAAATTATTTAGAGTTTGCTCAAAAAGGTTTTTTTGATGTCAGTTGATAATTTTAAAATAAATATTTGTATTTTTTCAAACGGGTTTCTTGTCACCAATAAGTGTTCATATGTTTTCTTTGCACACTTTTTTATTTCGGTATTTCAGATAGAACAGGACAAGAACATTTGGTAAAACAGCGATTAATGGCTCGCGGGAATGAAGGATTGTTGATACAAGTTCCTTTTTTTGCCAAATATGAAGAATGAAATGATGTGGGAGCTAGTTCATATTAAATTCCATTGGATATCAAGTTCCTGATTTTTTTTGGCCATTTGGCAAAAAGAAATGACTGATAAATGGAGTTTAACGATTTGAATATCTCGTTTGCCAAAAATGGGCGCATTATAATAATGAAAACCACATTAACCATTTAATTTCCCCAAAATTAACTGGGAGTGGGGACAGTAGCCGATTTCTAACTCCTTGATTGCCACAGATCATAGAAGGGAATGATAATGACTATATTACATTAACACAACTGCTTTGCCAGTACACCGTACGGACTACCAAAAGCTAGTCACAATAGGGATGGCGATTCTTTCCTAAAAAGATCGAATTTAAATCGATTCGAATCGTAACCTGATGAATCGATTCACAAAAAAATCGAGGTCTAAAAGATCGATTTCTAAAACATTTTTTTTTCAAGTCTGCATTAACAATGTAAATATAAATCTATTTTATGAAAAAACAAGAAAAATACCATAGTAAACGATCTCTTATCAATAAAATCAGTTTTAGTTCAGGGAATTCGACAATTACAATTATTTTTACTATTATATCAAAGTATCAGGTATAAAAGAAGACAGTTATTTTCTAAATGTATTTGTTACATTAAAAAGTTTAGAAAATAGATGATATAGGTTATAGTTACCAATGCTTAATATCTAAAGTTTTTAAAAACAACAGTCTCTCAAGTCTACTGGGATCCAAGTGGTTCCGCTCATCACTTGCGATGTTGCTGGCAATCGAAAAAAGGCGCTCACAAGGAAGAGATGATTCCACGATACTCATATAGATCATGGCTATTGAGTAAACGTTATGATAAATAGAATTTTTTGACCTTGCATGTAAAATATAGGATCATACTTCAGGTGCACAACTGCCTGCGATAAATAGTGTTTAAAATTTTCGTTGTTTATGGTTTTTACCAAAACGAAAAAAAAAAAAAATCGAATGTCGATTTTCTAGGATGAAATATCGATTCACTGAATCGATTCAGTGCTACATACCGATGTAAAAAATCGATTTTTTTGTCGGAGAAATCGATTTTTTTTGTCGGAGAAATCGATTTTTCGATTAATCGATCTCAGATCGCCATCCCGAAGCCACAACCAGTTTGCCCAAACGCTGTACAGGTACAGATAATTTCTTCTTTCTATCATTGATTTGCGCATATTTTTAATTCTTACAGTTATACTATTACTTCTAACGTGTTTTGAATAATCACCGTTTGCCAATGGTACTGAAATACTTCTCCTCCGGGATTTTCTTTGTAGTGAAGGCGAAATTTTTCATTGAAGGTAGGAATTTAAATTCATCCAGATATAAATTATATGCATTATTTTAAGCGTTAACTACACAACATTCGTAACATTATGTATGCCTTATTCATCATACGTTTCCTTAGCATTGCAAATGACCACAATGGTGTCATCTGCATCGTAACTGGACTAAGACACCTGTTTTTCTGATGGAAGCACATTTAGTCTATCGTTTGATTGTACATGTAAACAGATATCACGTGAGTTGATAACATTATTTCTAGAATATCTTGTAATTAAAATTTGAAATCAAGAATTTAAGAAAGTACTTATATTTCTGAATGTTTGAACTTTTTTAGTTCTGTCCATTTAACTCTTTTTTTAAAGTTCTTATGTTACTCGTCTAACAAGGGAAGGGCACGACTAAGGAAATTCATTTGGGGACGAGACTTTGTGTAACAGTAGTACTACTATAGGGTATTCAAACCCCAATGTAATTCCGTCGAATGGCCAGTCAATTCCGAGAAAACAGCATTCGAAATTCATACTAAGCTTATATACAAGTTATTTTCTCCCTGATGCAACGTCGCCGTGGCACGATCGTCAGCATATCGGAGTACTATCCAATGGACCGGGGTTCGATTCGCGCGAGCGTGAACTTCGATTTTAGTTTTTTCTCTCCCAATTTATTTTCAGAATTAAATAATTTTATTTTTTAAAAAAGATTCATTGAGTTTTAAATGATATATTCTATATAATTATAGTAACTATTTTACTTTTTTAAAACACAAAACAACTAATAGTTATGATAATAATACTTATAAATAAAAAATGAAAATAAATTAAATAATAATGAATAAAGTTAAATAAATATAAATAATAATAAATAAAGTTAAATAAATATAAATAATAAATAAAGTTAAATAAATATAAATAATAATAAATAAAGTTAAATAAATATAAATAAAAAGTAAAAATAAATTAAATTATAATAAATAAAGTTAAATAAATATAAGTAAAAAGTTAACTTTGTCTTACATAATTTTTTTTAATACTTACAAGAACCTGAGTGTGATAATTATCATAAAAACAATAGCTTTATTCACAGACATCTTCACTATAAAATATTCAAACTATTTATATTATATGTGATCTATATATATGTAAAATAGTATACATCGAAACACTGCGAACTCTTAAAAATCCAGAAATAAACTAACAAGGTTAGATTGTAAATCAAAATCCATTATCCTACTGATTTCTCATTTTATTGGAGCATTGTTTTTAAGAGAATTCTTTGTTCTTAAAAGAAAAACACCTGCTCTTTAAAAACAGCTGCCTTTCTCTTGAACAAAATCGTTTTGTTAAAAACGGAAGTAAAATTTTATGGCCCCTTGTAAGTAATATTATTCTAGTGAGCCTGAGAAAACTGATTTCTTAAGGTACCTCAATTATATTCTATAGGTAGATTTTTAGGTTCTCTATATAGGTAGAACTTATAAATATAAATGATAAAAACTAAATTCAAGTCCCACATATTTTTTGATCTACTTAGATTATTCTTTTGGGTAAACACTTGCAAGCTACGCAGATTTTCTCAAAAGAAATCATACAATTTTTTAAGTATTTATAAAAACGAATCTTTTTGTGTAGTATTTAACTAACAGGTGATTATTTTTACGAAGAATCTGTTGGAAAGATGAAAAAATAGTGTGAGAGAGTTATTCATTATCTTTTTCATATTCATTACCTTTTTTTCAATATTTAGAAGTAATTACTACGATAAGAATTTTACAAACTGCAATTAAACTATCCTGTTTTTATGTTGGAGATAAAAATAAATCAGTTCAGTCTGAACTGCAATATTACATGACATTCCTTTTTATGTAATTTTCCTTCGGTAAACATTTATATTGTACTTAAAATGAGTTATTACTTCTTTACATGATCACACAAAAGGTGCAAAAAAATGCTTTAATTTATTTAAGAACTAAACTTTAACAACCCCTTAATTTCTTTCCTTATTTCCTAGAAAATTCCATTATGGAGGCGTCTTTGTTAAATCACCAAATAATTCATTTCAGTAAAACTACCAGAGATATCAAATGAAAAAGAAAATACTATTTATTCTGTAATTATTTGATAGAAAAGTATTTGCATAATAATTAGAATTTCTCACGAACCACAAAAACTATTTAGTTCTGCTTACCTAGAGCAACTAGTTTTTTTT
>BMAV01027740.1:0-33446 GCA_019973955.1 Trichonephila inaurata madagascariensis | reverse complement strand
TCTTTTTTGAAGATATTCGTCAAGACATTTATTTGCATTTTGATTTGATTCGATTTAAAACAAGTGGTACGATTCATCATATTCGAACTATAAATCGGACTTTGTTGCTTAGCAACGATAAATTTGAAGAGAGATTAAAAGCTTTACTTAGGAAAATAGCATTAGATCAATAATAATTAGAAAGAGCAGAGAGGAGAATTTATAAAAAAATAAGTTTTTTACTTGAAAAGAGATATTAAATGAAGGAATACTTATATACTATAGAAAATATATGTAGTAAAAAAATGGTTTCTTAACATTTTTTTTTTTAAAAAAAATATTACATCGCATTTCAGAAATGCATTCACCTGGAGTGTTTATTAAAATATATAATGGGATTGTGTATTCAACAACCTCAGCAAATTGTGATCTTCGTAAATAATTTTGCTCATGAGGAAGGTGGAAAAGCTTAATTAACAGAAATCAAACGTTCCAAAATTAAATACGAACTACTCCGATAAAGCCTACCTGTTAATTACCCGGATGTTTCCTGAAGTTTGACAAACAGTCTACAATTGATATCTTATAAGTCTTTAAATCACTTTTTTTAATATAGAATCTCTTCTCTATATATTTTAAAACCTTTCTTTGAAATTGATAAAATTATAAATCATATAGTGAACTGGCGATGAAATAAAGTTATATAATACGCTACGGGCTTTTGGAAACGACGGTTTCTGTAAAATTACATTTTTTCCGAGTCTTTTTTTAAAGTTACTATAAAATTTTTTTTTTAAAATTTGAAAACTCTTAAAAGAACTATTAAGAAGACAAAATACATTTTTGAAAATCAAAGAAAATATGAAATTTTACTGAAAGCTTCATTATTTTTGTCTTTTTGATTATGTCTTATTTGTACTAAATAAAAAATACAATAGTCTAGACTGAAGAAGTAAAATAGAAATTCCATGTCATTAACATTATATTTACTAATTTAAAGGGTTGACAGATGGTAGTCTTAAAGCCTTTTATCAGCTATCCAGAAAATAAGTGCATTATAGCACTTACACTAAATTAAAATAAAGGTATTTCTTAAATTTAATGCTATCAATGCTACTTTTTGCATTTTTAATCACGGATCCAAGTAAGTTTTGTTTTGAATTCTTTAAATGTATTTTTGGCTGCAGAAATGTTTTCGTTTAAAACTTACACAAATCTATTTTAAAAAAAACATACTTTTGTTTCTTGAGTCTCCTCTGTTCTTCCGCTTGTCGTTTCTGTCTTCTTATCAGAGCTTCCTGGTTCTTCTTTCACCCCCTGTAGAAAAAAGAAAACAAACGTGAACCAAAAACATTGAAAAGAAGAAATAGTTTATCAAAACATTTCGAATCTTTGAAATTGAAAAATTGGAATGTAAAAAACAAAAGTATATTTATATAAAAATTATATCAGAAAAAGAACTAAAGATTCTCTCAATTTATATTTTAATTCAGCGAATTTTTCAACATTTTTTAAAATTAACAGCACCAAAACCACATGTTATTAGTAAACAGTATTTTGTTGAGCTGATATGCTCTAATGGTATTATACAATTACATCGTCATCAAATTACATGGATTTTAATACGTGTCGGGCTTTCATCGTGATTTCCATTAATGTCCTCTTGGGGCTCTTTGGGGCCAGGGAGGTAATTCTTTCCAACCAACACGTGAAGAAGAACTTGAGAATGTAAATTAGGAATCCTATATATAGTAGAAGTTTAGCATTCGCGTGGTGGCTATGGGAAGTTGCTATATGAGGTCTATGTTTATGATTAGAAGTAATTAAGTTAAAGTTAGAGGAAATTCCAAGTTCAAGAATTAACCTACCCGTACCTGCGTATTCCATTTAAAGGTGGATACCATTAAACAAGGAGTAAATCTACGTCAGTTAGGACCAAGAGAATAGCTGTTACCTAGGATACAGCGGTAAGCGTCTTAAATTAAGATATAAGGAAACTGCGTGTATTAATGAGAATAGAGGTAATCTGTAAAGTTAGATATAGTGGTGAATTACGCGATTATTTGGTAATACGAATTGTGTCTTCTCACTCCAGATTTACTTGATTTGATTATTATTATTATTGTATATAGTGTTTAAGTTAAGATCTTAATAAACAGATATTAAGATGACAGATTTGCGTGATTCTTCGTTCTTTTCTACAGGTACAGGTCGAGTAGATAATGTAGAAATGGGGCACCCAAGGGTAGGTGCCTCGTATCATTGGATTGAAAGAGGCAAGTTGGGAAAATCGGAGAATTGTTCGTCATATGAGTCGAAGCGATGCACACATTAGGAGATGCTGGTAAGAACGGGTGGACAGTGGCTGATTTTAGCGTCATGATGGTAGCAGTCGATCTAGGAGGACCGACTGATTGTCAGATTAGCTGCCAGAGCACCTGATTCCTCGTTATCAGCCATCAGACGTGTAAGCCGTACATGATTGTCCACCATGACCATTCGCAGACGCCTGATAGAGCCGAAATTTAACCTCGTACCGACCACTACGCCACCTGCCACTCACACCTGCACACTCTCGAGCCTGATTACAGTGGTGCTTGAATCGATCAGGTTGGAAGCATGCTGACTGGAGACGTATAGTGTTAAGCGATGAATCCCGCTTCCAACTGTGTCCTGACGATCATCTAAGACGTATCTGGAGTCGTCCAGGATAGCGTGCCGATCCTGCTTTCACTATTGCATGCCACAGAGGCCCTCAACCAGGAATTACGGTCTAGGGGGCCATTTCTTTTGGCAGCCGGACCCCTTTGATCGTCATTAGAGGCATACTTACAGAGTAGCGGTACCTCGAAGACATTCTGAGAACTGTTTTGCTACCTTTCTTTTGCAGTACCTTGGTCTTATTTTTCAGCAAGAAAACGCCAGACCACATACGGCACGTGTTGCTATGAACTGTCTTACAGCTTGTCAAACACTTCCTTGGCCTGCCAGATCACCAGATCTCTTAATAATCTGGGCAGCATATCTGGGATATCTGGCATATGATGAGAAGGTGATTGCATCTACCAGGGAATTTTGACCGAACAATTGGAGCAAATTTGGCGAGAAATACTGCAGGACACCACCAGAGTGCTTTATCACTCTATGCCACGGCGTGTGGCAGCTTGCATCCAGGTTAGATGTAGATCAACACCTTATTGAGCTTGTTACTTTGTAACTATGTAACTCTGAAATAAATCATTCATTTTTTCTGAAATTTTAATCATTTTTTATTCTGTACATAATATTTCTACCCACCAATTTTTCTCTCTATCAGATAACTCGTTCTTAGTGCGTCTTTTTTTTGTTTTAGAGTATATATAAATATTGTTATTGATGTTAATAGTGTTTCTTAATTGTTTCTTTATAAAAAATATGTAAAATGTATTTTTTTTAAAAAACTGATAAAAATTTCTTATTAATTTAGACAAATTCATAATTTCTAAAATTTATAACTCAAAATTACATAAATCATTTTTATAATTAATAACTTTTCTTAATAATACAATACAATATTATTAATACAAATAATTTTGTACAAATTTCTTTTAACTGTAGCTTAAGAGGACTATATTTATATAAAATGAAATCCAAGCAAAAAAAATTATACCGCAATTTTATTAAAATTATAAAATGCAGGATATAATTAATACTATATTAAAATAATAGAATCATATACAATAACAATACCTTTTGCATTAAAATAATCAATCCTTTTATTGTTTAGACAAAATCGAAATTTAAAATTCATTTTCGAGCCCCTTTTTTATAGCTGGATCTGAATTTAAATTATCGCCTGAAATTATACCCTTGATTATATGTTTTGCTTTCGTATTTAATTCACAATTGCTTATTTTTTTATTATTCATTCATATCATTCTCACATTTTTATGAAATATTTTTTCATGTGAAATAAATACATTCTTTTTCATGATACATATTTTTTACTTCGCATAGGAATTAGCAATTTTAAAGTAAAATTTTAATACCAATATTCCTTTCAAGCCACCAGTTAAAATAATAATTTTTTTCTTCGCCATAAGAAGAAAATTAGATGTAAATGTATATGTTCTAATTTTCAGTCGTTAATAAAATACTTTCTATTCATCCATTCAAGTTCAAATACATTTTTTTAAAGCTTGTAGTGAAGGATCTTGATGTTAATACAGTTTTTTTAAATATTAATTCTCTCAATAATTAAATTAAATTAAAAAATGAATAAATAGTAACAAACAAAAATAATAATCTAACGGCGTATATAGAAAGGAAAATCATCTGTTGTGTTCCTGTAGCGCAATGGATAGCACGTTGGACTTCTAATCTAAAGGTCGTGGGTTCGAATCCCACCTGAAATGGTCTAATTTCTGAGAATGCAATTTCTTTTTTACTATACTATCGTATTAGAATAATTAAATTTAATGAATGAATAAATAGTAACAAATAAGCAAAAAATAGTCCAACATCCTATATAGAAAGGAAAATGAAAAATGGCAAGGAAAATCGCTTTCTATTTTGTCTCTTAATAGTGTGATTCTGTCATATGTATATGCATATTTATATTAATTGTAACTATTTAATAAAAAGTAACTAAAATTTTTTTTTGTCGATCTAAGAGGGAATTGACTTAATTTTAATTTTATATTGTTTGTGTATAAATATCATATTGCTTAATCAAGTCGTAGAAAGCGACGTGTGTATAGTTTCTATATTCCTCGTTAACCTAATGAAATTCACGTCACAACTCTACCTCTATACCAGAAGACGAGTCTAAATAATTAAATTCACTTAACAGCAGCAACATTACACACAGTTCGTTCCATATTATTACCACCCCAAAAGTTCCCAAAAGAAACGTCTTCCCCTGTCCAATCTAAAGAAGCTGTTCCCGTATATAAAGTGGTAGGAAAGTAGTAGACATTCCTTACACACAATATTGACTTTCCTTCTTTGCCCTTACTGGGGCAGACGGCAAACACACGCTATTGGATGTTGACCTTCGGCAGATACACGGTTCTTATCTACTAGAAACACAAAGCCGAACGACCCCACGTTAGACATGCAGGATGTTGGGGGACAATGAGAGATCTTAATTCTTTGATGAAAGATGGTTTGGATAAAGTGCTTCAAATAGAACTTTTCGCTTTCTTTTGCTGAAGGCAAAATAAAGAATGACGTTGTTTAGATAATTGTACTTAAGTTAAGGCTGACCAAGGTTTGAAGAATAGAACTGAAATTATTTTTATCTTATTCTGATTTAATGGTAAATTATCGTGAGTGTTATGTTTAATATAGAGACCATTCTTTTTAATTCCATATATCCTCCATACTTTTATGAGAAAGGTGTCCTATATACTTAAATTCTTGGTTTATTCAATTCCTACGATTAGCTCACACTCTCTATTTATCTTGGTGAAATTTTCAATCGCTAATAAAATACATTTTAAAGCGCTCAATTGAGCTGAAATTTTATATACACGATTATTTTGGATGAAAATACAGTAATTTAGTTATAATTAATAAAAATTAATTGATTAAAACTAATTATTCAAAGAATTACAAATAGAGCCACGTTGGCATCATTTTCGGCGATTTGTGTCAAAACTTGAAAAGGTTTTTTTCTCACGTTTTAAGCCATTCAGTTGAACTGAAATTGTATAGACACGATTGTTTCGGATGACAACACGATACTTTAATGATAATGAATAAAAATTAATGACCACTTAATGTTGTGATTCTGTCCTATGTATATACCTATTTATATTAATTGTAACTATTTAATAACAAGTAGCTAAAATAAAATTTTTCTTTGTTGATCTAAGTAGGAATTGACTTAATTTTTTTTTATATTACTTGTTTTTAATTGTATCTGCTACACAAAGTACTGCTTAACTATTGAAGGATTCTTAATTTTAAGTGCAGTAAGAAAGCTAGATACATGTGTTATGATCATACAAAATTAAAGAATATATAATAGATGAAAAATTTCATACTTTACCTAGTTATTCTATAAAATAACTAATAATAGACCGTTAAAGTGAAAAATAAATAATTTAAAAGTTATTTTTTAATTAATTGAATATAAATAGCTAAAACCTCTCGAAAAATACATTTTATTCCTATTGCGGATGATTCATTGATAAATAATGAGGAAAAGCAGATGATACAAAGTATTATTACTCATATTGCTAACATTATTTAAACAGAAAGGAGAAAAAAGAATATGTTTTGCGTTTGTTAATGGCACAGTTAACTTTTTTATTCTTTGAATTTCAAAGATATCATAATGCTGGAGTAACCAATAGTCACGTGGTACTTTTTTCTGAGCTGTTTTAGCACTTTTTACTTCTGCTATCAAAGTCAATAATTTTTCATGAGTAAGTACCGCACTTTTTTCAATTGCCCCACGTTTATTTAATCTTCATATATCCCGCATTGAATTCATCTTATTTGCAGGTTAGACTTCCATTATCGCAGAAATCGTTGCTTGAAAACAGGTTGCAAAAATATTGGTTAATGATCCAAAATGTAAAACGTTAACATATATACCCCGCCTTTATTCTTCGTTTAAGGTATCCGACTACGTTCGGAACCGTGATTTTAAAAAAAGCGCATAAATGGATAATTTTCATGATATTGAGTGTCACTTACATTAGAATATATGTATAAAATTGTTTTAAGGATATTTTGCCAAGAAAAATTATTTAAATACAATATTTTGGGAAAAAATGAACTTAGAATAACCTTTTTTCAAAATGTTATCCTTTTGTGAAAAATGCTTCTATTGTATTAATATTTTGCCTGTATATAGCTCAGACTTCTGTACAGAGGCTCAACTATGATTTTTGAAAAATTCAAATTATTTTCAGTGTTACAACCATTTGAAATAATTATCGGCGTATTTTCTTAAAATTTCACCCTTCTGTTTTCGTGAAACATGGATAAACCCCCTTCTAAGTTATATATTTCAAAAACTCTAGTTGAGCCTCTGTGCAGAAATCTCAGCTATATACAGGCATAATATTATTATAATGGAAGCATTTTTCACAAAAGGAGAATATTTTGAAAATGGGTCATTCTATGTTCATTTTTTGTCAAAATATTGTACTTAAATAATTTTTCATTGTAATAATATCCTTAAAACAATTTTATATTCATTTTCTAATCTAAGCGACATTAAATATAATAAATATTATCCATTTATACGCTTTTGCAAAATCACTGTTTCGAACGTAGTCGAATACATTAAAAGCAACGAAATGAAGTGTACACACACACGTCATTGCCAAACAGCTATAAGCGGTTCACAACTGATTAAAAGCAGCTAGAAACGGTCCAAAGAACTTTCGAGTGCTGTATTTCATACTTTAACGATCAAGCAATCATTATTCTATAGAACACATAGTTAAAAAATAGAATTCAATAATTTTATAAACTTAAACTGACTTGTCTAGTTATTTCATGAAATACCTAGTCATTCTATGAAATTACGGATTTCACACTTAAACGGTAACATAAACACTTCTAAATTTTGCTGATCGTCAAAGTATTAGATCTTTTTAGCATATAAGAAAAAAATTATCTTAAGGAAGGAATAATGTGAACTGGATTCATGTGGAATGCAATAATTTACAATTTAAAATGAATTGTTTTAAAACTTTTGATGTCGTATATTTAATAACGAGAAAGAGACACAGATAGAAACACAGATAGAGATGCAGATAGACTGGAAGAGACAGAGAAGGAGTGAAAGAGAAAGACAGAGAGAGAGAGAGTGAGTGTGAGAGAAGTCCATCTTGAGATAGATTTTCAAGACTTAATTATCGTACAACATCTTTGATGTGTCTCTCTATATTTGTCAAGTTGCATTTTTAGAGTTGTTGTTGTGTTGTGGCTAATGCCACCTGTCTGACGTAGTCATATTGAGACCCACGAAATTCATCGTGTTAAGGGGCTAGAAGTATGCCTGTCGTTGGCCTTGGCCTTGAGCACCTTACAGGTGACAGTACGAATTAGCTCGGCGAAATTCCCCGAAGGGACGATAGATGGCGACACCACCTATCTCCACCTCCACAATTTAGGCATGGAATTGAAGGGGAGGGAAATATTCTCCAGTCCCCTTCACTTTCGGACCCACTGATTTAATGAGCGCGTACTCCGTGTGTAACCACTAGTCTACCCACAGCCCGCATTTTTAGTGTGAACATAGGAACAAATAAAATAAAATTTATTGCCTTTATTTAATTTTCCAGCTGCAATTGTTATTTAGCAATATATATAACTGGGGTAAAAACGATGTTAATGTAAAAAGCAGATTTTGATAACCCAGTTCTGAAATTCTCTTACGGTCGCAATGTTTGACACCTGGTTCCAATCCCAATTTCTTTCAGACAATCTTGTATGGAATAACAAGATTGCTTCATATTACATCATACTGAGTTTCAACGTCCTCACATGAGGGCATGTAAAAACAGAATAGTGAATACTTTTGGAAGCGTGGTCTTCGTCATGGGAAAATGTTCTAAAAGTACTAGATTCATTACTAATAGTTTTGTTGTACTTTAGAACAATGGGTATTTCCAATCAAATAAAATTTATTTTATTTTTTAAATTTTTGTTGAGATATTTTCTCAAAAGATGTTGAAAACCGATTGCTGTCATATCAATATTAAAAGATATATATACTGAATGTTCAGGAAAATTCTGAACAGTGATGTATTCGTAATTTTGTAAATTCATCGATAAAAAATTTTGGTGGTTGGACCAGCTATTAAAATATTCCTCGAATACAATAAAAATATCGTAATCAAAATTTGTAATTGCTCAAAAAATTAAATTCTTAATAATATCATGCATAAATAAACATTAATTATAAAGATACATTTTTCATTGAGAGCAAAAAGTCTATTAAACGGTATATAAATGAATAATATTTTTCCGTTACATTTAACATGATATAACTAATGTAAAATATAAGTTTTGATCTACATTCAGAAAAAAAAAACAAACAACTAACGTACTTAAAAGCAGAATTGAAATTTTTTGAAAGTTGATTCAAATGTAAATTTAATAATTTTAAGACATTTAATAAAGGCTCAATTTTTGTGTCTAAGCCCCATTACAGAGTTTCGAGACTCTTTTATTGAGTTTCGATTTAAAACAAAGGAGAATTATGTAATTTTTTTTATCATAACTAAATTGAGTCAAACGTTCTTGAAAAACAATTTTTAAATGCTACATTTCGATTTCTAAATGAAAGCTTATTTTTTTTATCCCTCTTATTATTTGTGCTAATTTAGAAACTTAGAGAAAAAAATGACTTTTAAAATCCATCAAAAGTCAATTTGGAGGAAAAAATAACTGTAAACAAAATAAATAAAGGAAGTACAACACAAAATAAAACGCAACAAGTATTCATTCTAACTTCATATCGATCTAGCCTTCATTTAGAGGCGCATTGAAGAATTATTAAAAAAAAGAAGCTTTTTAATTTAATTGCCTTTATTGATAAACAATTTGGCACTAAATATCGATTAAAAATAAATCCCCATTTGTAGGGGAAAAAAATTGTGAAAATAAGACAGACTGACAGTTTCCCACACAGCTTCGTTTGTAAGGGGAAAAAAAAAGAAAAAGAAAATAATCACATTCTAGTCTTAGTGATTGATTTTTCTATTTGCATACTGCTGCCAAAGCGTTGAATAAAAAAACAACTGAAAAGAAACGTAGAGGGGAAAAAAAAGGGAAAAGAAAAAGTAAAACGCGCAGTGTGGATATTTCTTGCAGAAGTAGAAGTTTTTCTTCCAATATTTTCAAACCTTCCTTCCTCTCAGACACAAAAAAATTACAATAAAAGCAGAAAAATAAGATAAAAAATAAAAAGAATTCGAAATTGGTCTTATCAATTGCAAGTGCAGAAAACAGCACCTGCCGATTATTGTTTCTGTAGCTGTTTTCATTCGAATTTCCCGATCGAACACGTCCTATCAGCCTACCTTCTGCGTCTAGCACTGAGTACAATTTTCGTTCGTTCTAAAAATAACGACAACCAATTGCAGTGCCACGCAAACACGCCTTGCAGTTACACGTTTTCCCTTCTGGAAATTCTTTTATTTATTTACATCAAATGTTTCGTTTCTTGCTGCTAACGAAGCAGTAACCTTAGCACGCATGAAGCTGCTTAGTTTTGCTTCTATTGCTAACACTAACTCATAGTTCATTTGTACGTGGTTCTCTTACTTTTTTTTTCTTTATTCCTTGACTGTTCCACTAACTTTTATAGCTTAACTTTTTCGTTCTTGTTTGTAAAAGTAAAGGGAAAACTGGTTAGTCGGCTTTATTGCATTTTTTTAATTGGCCAGAAGTGTTAATAGTTAAGAAAAGAGAAAAATATAGCTGAGTGGGAGTAATTACAACGTTAAAAGTTCTTGTTCCAGAGTTGTTGAGAACTTTTCTGTGTTTTAGTGGGGAAAAGTCATCGGTGATTATAAACCAGAGACGTTTTTAATTTAATTTAATTGAGGTAGTTCCTATAAAAATTGAGCCAGTTTGAACAGTTGGTGAGTGGTTTCCTTCTTTTTTATTTAACTTTATTTATACTTTACTAGAGACAGAAGGAATAAATTTTTTTTGTTTTTGTTTTTTATAGAATCCAAGTGAAAGAAAGTCTTTCGTCTCTGTGTGTTTAAAAAAAAGAGTATTTTTGACTTTAGTTTAGTAGTTCTTTTTTCAGAATAGTTAGTGATAAAACTCCTTTATTCGAATCACGAAGTATTAGTTAACTCAACTTGAAATTCCTAAATTACAATGAAATTTTTTTTTCTTTGGTATTATTGAAATGCTTCGTAATTAATAAGGAACACGATTATGCTGAATTTTCCTCAACAATGCTTGCATTCACTTATTTTATAGAAAATTATTTATTAGACTCAGAAAAAATATAAAATTTACTTATTATACAGAATAATTATAATTAAAGTTACAAAAAAAAACACTACTTAGAATGACTTCATATTTGAATATACTTGAAGAAAGAGGAAATGGTAATGCATGATTATGCACTACAATTAAGTATAACAGCAATTTCAAATTATAAAATTCAATAAAATTAAATCATTTGAGTAAATTAAACTTATTTTTGATCTATACCAAAATATCCGATGCAGATATACCCACACATATAAAAAATTTGACAACACTTACTTTAACCGGTGCTCCCGATCTGGGAACTGCATAGTTGAGGTATGGATTATTGGAGACTTTTCCACAGGTGCAAGGCAGTAGTATGGGCACGCTCACTAAGGGCATTTGTTTTTTGGGTGATGTAGAAGGGGAGGCATTACTGCTGCCACTGCTGCTCACCGACGGCATGTCCACATCCATACTGGTCCTACCCCAGCAGGAACACAATAATCCTCCACCGAACAACAGTAGTTCATGTGAAGCAGGATCTGAGGTCTTCTGTTGCTTCCAGCAGGTACATGGACCTCCCTCGCGTATGGGTCCCAGTCTGTCTTTGTCCTCCGTAAGGCTTAGACGATTGTGGGGGAAGTTAGAACTTGGCGTGCTTTGATGATGCACGTTTTTTGGTCTGAAATGCAAAAAATACCATCGCTTAGAACTGACATTGTAAAAAGATTCTCAAAACTCTAGTGAACTCAATTGTCTTGCAGTGGATTCCTGTTCATTATGGCATTGAGGGAAATGAAATAGCAGATTTCCTGAAAAAGAAGGGAACGACTATTCTATAAACCTCTAGTAACCATATGACTTTTAATTCTGAAAAATTCCTAATTAAATTAGAATTTAAGAGGAGGTATGCCTCCTATAACTATCAAGTGAAGGTAAGGGAAATGCTTGGGAGTGTCTCACTAGTTCAAAGCCAGTCATTCTAGAATTTACTCTTCCTATAGCTTTAGCGTTATTACATCTTTTGACTGAGCACGGTTGTTTAAAAACCCATCTTTTTAAAATTCGACTAAAGGACACTTCAACCAGTACTCTTTGTGACTCTGGGGGTGAGTGAGTGAATATTAACGTCGCACTGTTCAGCTATACGAGGGCTTTTGGCAACTGTGACTCTGGGAAGACCATGGATAAGGACTATATTGACAAATGCACTGCATTACTATCTTTTAACTGTATCGTTTTCAAGTATTGGGAAGCTAGATCGAAAGAAATGGCCTAGTGGCCAAATGTCTAGCATTGGTATAAATAAATAACATAGTTTAGAAATAAATGATTTTTTTAAAATATGAACAATACAATTTAAGTGTAATAAAAGCTTTGTTTTGAACATAAAATGAAAGTCCAAAGGATCTCCGGAATGAATTCTGATTATACAGATACACAATGAGGGGATGATCCAGTTGGTTCTGTATTAACATTATTTATTTTGAAATATTGCCCCCCTCTCTTTATTTCCAGAAAAACCAGAAAGTCTGACCAGTCGAAGGCTCACACTGTGTTAATATGAGGCCATCAGTTGTTCCAGTGTTTTCCCTTCGGTTCTCGACCCCTTCTAGTTCTCCAGGCTGCTTCACCGAGGCTACGGGGGGACACTAAGTGAAATGAGTGATGTATGCAGAAAGTGTTTATTCCTGGTAAGGTCACCCAAGATCTGAAGGTCATTTGACTATACCCAGCTAAGGTCTCTAAGCATAGAAGCCGACTGAGACTTCTGCTCTACGGTCCATAAGTCTTTTAGACTTCAGAAGCTCCTTATTTGCTCTATCTATAATTATGCGTTAAGTTTTCTTTTTATGTCATGCTGAGATTTGAAATTTTTCTTCCTAGCTAAGAATCTGTTTTCTAGAGAGTTAAAAAAAATAAAGTTATTTATTTATTAGACCATCTTCTGTGAATATTTAGCTCAACAAATTCAAGAATTATTTTAAATTATTTAAAAATAAGACTAGAACCCACAATATAATGAAAGAGAGATAGTAATACATGATTGAAAATAATTTACTATTATTTTGCTCCTATTCATTCATCCGCATATTTCCGATAACCTCATAGATGTTACTTTCTGAAAGAACAACATTCGAGTAAAAACTGGTTCAAATAGCGTTCAAAAAGATTCGAAAAATTAATTCTGTTAGAAAAGCAGCTTAACTCTACCTGTCATAAAAGGCCTCGAGACAGTTTTTAGGCACTGAGTATTCGGACATGCTGCTACTGCTGCTTGAGCTTGTATTGCTGCCAGTACTGGTCCCACTACTCTGGCTGCTTTGCGAACACAGCGATGAACGATCGTGAGGTGAAGCTTTGGTTCTGTTTCTTGAGCAAGTTCTTGTTTGGACATTGGAGGTGGTGCCATCTGCAGAAGGAGATACGATACCCAAATCCATGGTCCACTGGGGAGTGAATCCCGCAGGTTCGTCACCAGTGGCTGGAGCCGTATTCTCCTTATCATTTCCAGTGTTACGTCTGCAGTAATGGACACCACAGCCCTGACAATGACCAACAGCCCTAAAAATAAAAGTTAGGAGACTCTTTATTAATATGGATTTTAATTAGTGTAAGAACAATATTGGTTTTGATGTATTAGTGTGAAAATTATTTTATGGATGTTTAGTAGGATCTTCAATCGATATTTGCGTTGTTTTTATCTTTGAGAGGCATAAAATTGTTTTGATTTTCTTAAATTAGGTACTTGTCAGGTAATTCAATTGATCTACTCTTAAAAATTAATAAAGTACTTGGTGTTGTACCAGAATCATTTTTAATGAATTAAAGAATAGTTTTTGATAGCATAATTTCTTGAGAGATACAAGTATAATAAGCAAAAAAAAAGTGTTAATGAATATACAGCAATCTATTTAATTAATACAAACAGTTGATTGATAGATCATTTGTTAAAGAAGCATTTAGGTGTAACATCATAACTTTATAATGGAGCTACGTGAGTATAATATCAATATCGCTTTTTGCGGTTTTTGCAACAGTTTTTTCTTTGAGTTCATTGTCAATTATTTATTTTAATAAGGATTCACGCATACATTTAATTTTTCTGGGCTTCTTACCAATTAACAGATATCGAAATAATTCATTTAAAATTTTATTCATGAGATAGGATTTATCATTTTCTTTCATTATCGCGCGCGCGCGCGTTTCAAGATAAAATATTTAAAACATTATAAAATGCTTAATCTGCTTAAATAAAAAAAGAAGTCATAATAATATAAAATATCTAATGTTTTTATCAACAAAAACACACATATTTTACATTATTTTATGAAATTTACTAACGCAATTATTTTGCACATTTCTTGCTTAACATAGTTAATTAAATATATAATCACTATGTTTCCTATAAAATATAGTAAATTGATGATTATTCTTTTAAATTTACGTACCTAAATTACAATAATTTGTGCTTTAAATGGCTTGGATTTTACCGTATTTAAGTATTATACCGTAGATCACAATTTCGTCGAATCAAAACTTGTTGCCGAATTTTATGACATACAGCCAACAGTGGAAAACAGTTATCGCGCACGGTCGAGCACGGTTTTTTGAATTGAACATGTGAAATTGAGAGAAGTGAAATTGATCGAAGGTATAATACTTAAGTACCTATTTTATTTCTTAGTTCCGACTTTACTTATTCTTTCATAAAATCAATTATAATATGTCAGTAAAAAATGTTTCTTGAGTAAGAAGTTTGACATTCGATGCACACATGAAAATTCACATCAAGGCTATTCACAAATGCATGGATTAAAACAAATTATTCTAAAAAACTGACATCTTGATTGTTATAAACCCCAAGTCTTACATATCTCATATTTTTTAGATATATTTAAAAAAATTCACATTTCCATTGCATCATTATAATCAAAGTGCTTTTACCATAGCATTTGTCCATCTGCAGACCTCCCATGACTCCCTATAGTGGATCTGGCAATAGTTCTGGAGCCATCCTCAGCTCCCAACTCTCCTCTCGTCGCCGTGCCACATGGCACGATGCATGAAGGCCATCTGTAATGGAAGTGACAAGGGCGCACACCTTTCCCAACATCACTGCCGTCAGACCCAGAGCTGAGCAGGGGCTTGGTGGAAGACTCGGAACTGCATGTCTCCAGTTTGTCGCTCTCAGAAGCCCCCGTGCCGCTGCAAGGTCGACTGCCACTACCCGTCAAGGAGGAATGCGTATTGCCATCTACACCACCTGGAATAGGATATGTGAGTTTGAGTAATAGAAAATAGTTGTAAATGTATGCAAATAACTGAAGACTGGGCAGTGTAATATAAATGATTTTTAAAACACTTGTAACGGGAAAGGACGTCCTATATGACTCTATGAGGCCATGGGCCCAGCGAAAGTTTAAGATTTTTGAGGCCCTCGGCCCTTATGCAAAAGAAGGACCAACCTGAGATCTTTAAAAGTAGACGGTAGCACTCAATGTCAAATACTCGTTCAAATGGTATAATTTAAAACAAATAAATGTGCACCACTCACTATCTCAAAAGCCTAGGAACAAATCGGCCTCATTTCTACTAAATGAGTTGAATGATTGTTTATGGTATTAGGCCTAGGCCTAGACATGGGCGACAGACATCACATAATAATACAGTCTTACCACTTTTACCAGTTGGCATGCAGTTTGAAATTTCCTGTTTTTCGGAGAATATTTACGGGAATAATATTTGATTATTCAAATTATCTGGATCGTGATGTTATTAAGGTATACGACTACGTTCGGAACCGTGATTTTGCAAAAGTGTTTAAATGGATAATGTTTATGATATTTAGTGTCACTTAGATTAGAAAATGTATATAAATTTGTTTTAAGTATTACACTAAAAATTATTTAAGTACAATATTTTGACAAAAAATGAACATAGAATGACTCATTTTCGAAATATTCTCCTTTTGTGAAAAATGCTTCTATTATAATAATATTTTACCTGTATATAGCTCAGACCTCTGTACAGATACTCAACTAGAATTTTTGAAATATATAACTTAGAGGCGGGTTTATCCATGTTTTACGACAACAGAGGGGAGAAATTTTAAGAAAACGCCGATAATTATTTCAATGGGTTGTAACTCTGAAAATAATTTGAATTTTTCAAAAATCATAGTTGAACCTCTATACAGAGGCCTGAGCTAAATACAGGCAAAATATTATTATAATAGAAGCATTTTTCACAAATGGAGAACATTTTGAAAAAAAGGTTGTTCTAAGTTAGTTCTCTGCCAAAATATTGTATTTAAATAATTTTTTTTTGTCAAAATGCCCTTAAAAAATTTTATACATGTATTCTAATCTAAGTGAAACTAAATATCATGAAAATTATTTATTTATGCGCTTTTTTTAAAATCACGGTTCCTAACGTATTCGGATACCTTAAGATAGAGTCGAGAACGAAACGAGGCTCACCACCTAGCTCTAGGCCCTGGGTCTAAGCCCAGTTTGGCCAAGCCTTAAGACGTCCCTGGTAACATGTTTTGTTCGCGATTTTGACTAAGTATTTAGGGAAAATAGTTTTGCTGACGCGTTATATGATTCTAAAACCTTTTCTGTAAAGGAACCGCAATTTATGTTATTTAGGGTTACTATTTAAAGTCAAGTAAAGAGTGGAGTGGGTGATGGTGATTTTCGTCATATGGATACTAGGAAGTTAGTTAATGAAGCTAATATTAGAATCGTCGAAGTTCAAGTAGAAAGAATCCGCGACTGGCCGTTCAAGGATTAACGTTATTGTTGAGGATCATCTATTGATAAGTATAGGATTTAGGTTCTAGATCAAGGGTCGACGATGGCATAAGTGGCACACGCGCCGTAAGTGGCGCGTGGAACAATTCTCAGTGGCACTCTGCACTACTGAACAAATTTGTCAATATTTAAGTGGATGGAAGTTGATAAATTTGAAATGAACCTTATTTGACCAACACCTTCAGAATAATACATTTACGGGAATACGAAAAAATCTGAAAGATAACTCCAAGGATAAATTTACAGCTATTTTGTAAATTAGAGAGAAAATTGCATGTACTCTACTTTCAGCTTTCGGTTCTATATATATCTAACTAAAAAATATATCTTCATATGAAAAAAAAAATTCGCGTCAGCAAAGAAATTGTTTTTATTTATCTATTTATTTAACTATAATGAAGGAAAATACTTATATTTAATGTTGTCTATTTCTGAATTTTAATATGTTCATAAGTACTTAATATACGTACAGTTTTAATTTTTTATTTTTGTTGAAGAAATAAATATATTTTACGCTGTTTATTTTTATGTTAAGAAATACCTTTAAATGATGCAAAATTAATATAAAAAAACTGTAAATCTATATTATTGACCTCTAGTTATTTTATAACTCTGCATGTAATGTTTCAAAATTTCCTACTGTGTGGCATGCTGCATCATATTAGTAGATTGGTTTGGCACACCACTGCTATAAAAGGTTGCCGACCCCTGTTCTAGATATTTAGGTTGCTATTTAGGCTGACGTTCTCCTAGTATAGATAGAATTTAAATACAAAATTATAATAAAAAGTATATTTTAAGAAAATGTCTCGTCATTTGGGGAACCCTCACACTTCAGCGGGCGAGAGTTTACGACTCACTGTCATGTCCACTTGCACATTATCTGCTCAATTATACACACACACTATCATGTCCATTACTTATAAGATGACTGACTCCATGTAAATGTTAAAGGAATAACAAAATGTTTGTTTTTTCTTCAAAGAGTAAGCCTTTTCTTGTCACATTTGCACTTTTTTTTTTAAAAACCTCTTTTAAAATGTGTATTTTTCTTGATTGTTTTGTCGTTTAATAAACAGAATCTGGTGTAATTAATTGGTTTCAAAAGTCTATTTTTTTTTCAATTTTTTTCTCTTTGATTCTGGAGACACGTCATCGACATCTAATAGTGACATTTTTAAATAAAAACTTGCATTATTCTCGATTAAATGTTTGTAAAGTTTATGAATAATGATGTTTGCATTTTTTATATATAATAATCTATATTTACAGAGTATTCCTATATGTCTTCCGTAATGTACATGTGCTTTGCTATTTTTATATTCTACCCTTTATAGGACCCTTTTTGTCAAGTGATGTCATGTTAAAATATTTTTTGAGATTGAGACTTATTTATATTGCAAGTAATACAAAAAAAATTAAGTCAGTTCCTACTCAGGTAAAAACAAAGAAATTTTTTATTTTAGTTGCTATTCATTATAACTAGTTATAATTAATATAAATATGTATATACATATGACAGAATAACAATATTAAGTGGCAAAATAGAAAGCGACTTTTTCCTTGCAATTTTCCATTTCCCTTTCTATATGTGGTAGACGATTTTTTTGTTTGTTACTATATATTCAATAATTTAATTTAATTATTCTAATAAAATAGTGTAGTAAAAAAAAACCCCCTTCTCATAAATTAGGCCTATTCAGGTGGGATTCGAACCCACTATCTTTGGATTAGAAGGCCAAAGCGCTATTCATTACGCTGTATGGACACAAAGAACGGTTTCCCTTTCTATATATGCAGTTGGACAATTATTTTTGTTTGTTACTATTTATTCTTTTTTTAATTTAATTATTGAAATTTTTTGAAAAAACTATATTAGCATCAAGTGTCATCCACTACAAGTTTAGAAAAATGTATATATATATATACGAGGTCTGTTCAATAAGTAATAAGACTAAAATTGTAAAAAAAAAGAATACCTTTAATCGTCATCATTTACATGGTCATTTTCAAAATAACTTCCATGGCACGTAATGCATTTATCCCAACGTTCTGTCCACTTCTTAAAAACATGTAAAAGTCCGTTTTGTGAGAGCTTTATCAAAATCGCATACGCAGCCTTTACAGATGCTTTATTGCTTGCAAGACGTTTGGTTTGTCCTCGTAATGGTTTCTTAAGTTGAGGAAACAGCCAGAATTCGCATGGAGTTTTATCAGGACTGTATGGTGGGTGTGGTAAAATCTCTACGTTATTCTGCTTCGAAACATCCAGTACGCAACGAGCAATATGTGGTCGGGCATTGTCATGGTGCAATAGGAAACCATTTCGGAGCAATGGATGTTTCCTTTTAACGTGCTGTATCATTGTTCGCAGGACATTCGCGTAGTGCGTTCCTTTTACGGTAGTACCGGGTTCGACAGCGTGTAGTTACACAATTCCTTCATAATCAAAAAAAAAAAAATATGGTCATAACTTTATAAGCCAATTTCACAGTTTTTGCTTTCTTGGGAGTAGGTGAAGATGAATATTTCTGTAAACTGTTTTGTTGTTTTATGGTTGGATCAGTGATACAACCAAGCTTTGTCTGCTGTGATGAAGCGTTTTACGATATTGTCGCCTTCTTGTTTCAGTCTTTAATCACATCGTATCATATGAATGGTTTCCGATGCTGAATTTTGCAGATTTTTGCTTCCATTTCGACAACTGGCCGCGTTTCGTAGGCGGCCGCAAACACGCTTCAGTTCGAGCACGTGATACTCAAGAACATGAGCTTTTGTTAATACAGACAATAAACTTCTCTTATGCCACAGAAATAAACATTCCGATGAGTGGTTTCGCGGCAGTAAAATTAGTCTTATTACTTATTGAACAACCTACATATATATATATATATATATATATAGGAAGAGAGTGAACTAATAGTAGGAATTGAAAAAAAATAGGCAATTTTTATTTTGTTTCGAAATAAATTTATATTACGAAAAAGCTTCTTTTTTATTTTAGAGAATATATATTATTTCCCCTCATCTATCAATATATAATTTATAATTTTTTTATTTGTAGATGGATGAAATAGAAATACGGAGCGGATGACGAGGAAAACGCGAAACAAACAAAAGGCAAAAACAAAAATAAATATATAAAAGCAAATATATAGCTTACTAGTATTCTTTCTAACCGAAACCTTTCTCTTTCCAGGTAATCTTCCCCTAGAAGCCATGTCGAAAGCTTGAACGAGATCTTTTGCTTGGTTGGTTAGCAAAACGTGAAGACCTTCGCCTGAAAAAGGAAACACGCAATCAAATTTTTTAAAGTACATATGAAGAATCCTTATTGAAAAATTAATTTTGTGTAAGTAAAATGTTTGTTAATAGTTTTAAATAGTTAATTGTTAGTTAACAGTTTGAAATAATATTTTGATCAACAGATACAAAGTTTTACTTTTTTATAACTGCCATATTTAAGTAATGTAACAAACAGTAAAAAAGACAAAGTAAAGAAAGAAAGAATATAATGAATAGAAAGAATAAAAAGAATAAAAGTATTGATGACACAATCTTCTAAGACACGTTCTCATAAAAAGGCTCAGTTCGTATTAATTATTTAAACTCCCAGATTCCAAATTATTTATGCTTAGGTATTCTGAGAAATATGTAAAAACATTAAAATTTTCTTAATTCTGTTTAAAATATTTGTAGTAAAATAATGCAAATTGGTTTCGTATAATCTTTATTTCGCATCAATTTACAGACATGTTCCATTAATATGTAAATTTATAAACTCATTATTGACTATTCACATTTATTTTTTTATAATTTAGTACGCATGAATCCATTTGAATTCCAGTTTCTTACAGAATATTCAGTTAAATAGAAAAAACAAAACAGAAAACACATTTTGTTTATTTTGAATCTTTGAAGTTAAAATATTAGTTATTATAACTGCTATTTTTCTAAATTCTGCTTTTACGAATAAACGAATAATTTTTATTTGAAGACATACAAATTAAAATAGAAATAAAAGAGCTATTTAATTTAAATAAATGCTGTCGTAGAATTTAAAAGGAAAATGAAACTTTTCTACGAAATATAGTTAAAATTACGATACCGAGAAATATTCAGAAAGTGTTTTTTTAAATTCAAAACTAAAATTTAAAAATAATAAGTAGTATAAAATACCTAAATGTCTTTTGATTGATAACTTTAATAAATACAATTGCAATACTCTAGAGAAAAAACACTCTACCACGAATGATTAATACGCGTTCACTTCAAGTATCCATAAAAGGTGATTAGATTTCTTAAAAAATAAAAATAACCACTTTGCACACTTACAAGAAAAATAGTAATTTAATTATTGGATCAAACTCCGGTTAATGACAGTTTCTTTTATTTTTTTATTTTAATAGTCCATTCGTTCAAGCACTATGTTTGAGTTGATGCTCTCGTTTAGGATGAAATATTTAAGTTAGTCAATACAAACGCAGAGTTGTGTTTAATCTTTATCTGCAAACATCAGTCATTAATTGGATAGATGAGCTTTCTCATGGCTGTAGGAGCTTTTAGTCATGAGCTTAGCAAACAATCCATAGACGAATACATGCATTTAAAGATTACAATTCTACCATTAAAGTGATTAATTGATAACTAATGTAGATCATAAACTAACATTAAGGGACAGTAATTAGTTACAGTGCACTGAAAGGAGTTTTCTCTTGTGTATAGAAATCGAAACTGCAAATTTAAAGTTGGTAATTGCTGTTTAAACACTCTGTACGAGGCGAGAGTTTTTATTGAAAAAGAAGATGCTTTATGAGATTAAAAAATAAGCAAAAGATATTTCTTAATGACTAATATTTTTTTTCTTTAATTGTACTCAACTTTTAATATTTCTAAATAACAGTGCATGTGTGTGTGGTGCAAAATAATATTCAGTTTCAAATTGAATTCGTGTGTATGTGTGTTAACCCCTTAACTGGTTTGCTCGTACACCGTACGAGCTACCGAAAGCTGGCCACAACCAGTTTGCCCATTCACTCTATGGGCATTGATATTTTCTTCTTTCTGTCTTTTGATTTGAGCATATTTTTAATTCTTATAGTGAGATTATTAGTGCTAGTGCTTTTAAGAAATGCAGTTTGTCTCCATGATACTGAAATACTTCTAATCCTATATTTTCTTTGTGGTGAAAGTGGCAATTTTTTAATGAAGACAGTGTGACGGGCTCACGCGTCGTTTCTGTAACATAACCTCTGGGTTCTTTGACGGCCAAGATTAATGGCAAATCTTTTCCAACCCAAATCCAAGAAGTGAAATGCAAGTGTAAATGCAAATAAGATAGTCTTTAAAAGAACAGAAGTTTTAGTAAGTGGGATGGCAATTTAGAGAAAGTTCTGTTTGGAAAAGATAGAAGTGTAATTTGACGGCCTACCAAAGATTCACGGATTCCTAGCCATTACTACAAGGTGCATACTATTGCACGCGTGCCTAACAGTCTCTCTGAAAGTGATTGCACCGTTGCGTGATTCAAGGTAGGACAGATTATTTGATATCAGAACTCGTAATATTATTAGAATTGAAAGTAGGCGGATAATATAATTGTTTAGATAAGTGATCCAAGTTGCGCGATCCGTTTTAGCTACGGCTACGTGTTTGGTTTATTCTCACTTAATATAAGTTTGTCCAATATATTAGAAATTTAAGTTAAACTCTTAATAAAGTCATATTGAGAATTCTAAAATGCCGATTCATTTCGAGAACCCCACACCTCTAATTCACGCTGACAACCAAAGATATGGTCGCTATATATCGACCATATCACAACAGGAATTCAGGTACTTGAAAATATTCCATAAAGAACAGGGATTGGCAAGGTAATGCGTAATTTGTTGCTAGAGAAGTAATAAAAATGTCAAGATAATCCAAAAAAGCCGATATTATCTTTGTCTCCAGTGCAATGTGTGGTGGTATGTGTGTGGTGTGTGACTTAGTATTACACAATGCTACACACACACAAATTGTGTGTGACACACACATCAAATTTCAATTCTGAAGATCTAATATAGTTCAGAAACGGAAATTTTTTTTTTTTATATCTTTAATGCCCCAGTGGCCCCCTGCATACCACCTTAAGAGTCAGTTTCCATAATATCCGTTTTTAACGGATTAAGGGGTCTCAGGGGTGTTAAATTTTTCTAGAGGTCTGAAAATATAAACAATTTTCAAACAGGTATAATTCATTTAAAATTAAATTTAATGATTCGAATCTTTTACACATTATTTATAAAAGAATGGGGCTTCAGAAAAATATAAAATGTTTAAAATATAATCATAATTTTAAAAATCATAAGCATATGAAAATTCTATGATAAATATTAAGTATTTTTTGTGTTGCGCACGCTATTTTCTAAAATAGTAGCATCTGATGTATAAAAATTTATAGAATTATAAAATGCATCATACTCTTTAAGCCGTGCCTAATTTTAGTATTATATGTCTTTTGTATATCAAAATATTTGTAAACCATTGCAATTTTTTAAATATTTTTAAAAAATGTATATTTTTTATTTATTAAAATATGTAAGTTATTATTCTATTTATATAAAATTAGCTACAGTGTAATGAGAATACATTTAACTTTATTATTCAACTTATAGCTAGTAATTAAAGCTACTATTTTAGAAAATAGCGTGCGCAACGCAAAAAATACTTAATATTTATTATAGAATTTTCATATGCTTATGATTTTTAAAATTATGATTATATTTTAAACATTTTATACTTTTCTGAAGCCCCATTCTTTTATAAATAATGTGTAAAAGATTCGAATCATTTAATTTAAATTTAAAAGAATTATACCTGTTTGAAAATTGTTTATATTTTCAGACCTCCAGAAAAATTTAACTCCCCTGAGACCCCTTAATTCTCAACAAAAGAGAAATATTTGCCAAATTTGAAGTCTGTAAGAATCTGATAGTTCAAAAAGGAGATTTGTTTTCGAAAACGTTACTGTGTAACCCTTCCTTGGAAGTCTATTTCCGAAAACCTCCTTCTTAGAGGATCCTTACTCAAGAAACCTGTTTACTCATGAAACTCCTAAAAATGTTTGCCAAATTTCAAATTTGTAGGTCTTAAAGTTCCGGAGATCTTATGATGAATGAATGAGTTGTTTTAGTCCTATATGTATATAAACAAATATAATAAATAACAGAACCGTACTCAACTATGTCATAGTAAAAGATTTTTGTCAAATGATAATATCAGTAGCTGTGTTGCCAATCATTTTACTCTGAATTTTGAAATGAAATCATCTTTTGCATGATATTATTCTTGTACTGGCTTTAATAGCACAAAAACTTTCCGTTATTATTCCGTCAATTAACTTTAGATACGAAGCTCTAAAACTCTCTTGAAGAAACTAATAATCTTAGTTCATCCTAGTATTTAGTAATCAATACTTCATTTATTTGAAATATTCAAAGTCCGCATTAATTGAATGAACATGAAATAAAATTAACAGTTTATTTCCGTGATTAAAAAATTGTTACATTTTAGAGGTACAATAAGATGGTACTTGCATTTATGAGTTATCTAGGACAGCGGTACTTAAACTTTCGATCCCCCTTTATGTATCAGCGTGACCTCGCTGATCCCGGAGATTTTGAACATCCCTCCCTGACTTAATATTCTCGATCAAAATACATGTAGAGATTTTTCATTGGGGACAATTTAGTGATCTAGTCTAGTATGGCACATCTTTCAATTTTTCTAGAAGACCTTTCAGAGCCTGTAAAAGAAGAAAATCTCAACGTTACATGAAAGACTCCGTGGACCTCCAGGGGTCTACTGACCACAGTTTAAGAGCCGATTTAGGAAATAAGGAAGGGGGGAGAGAAAATCTGTAGCCCCTCAGAGTTTTGGGAGCCTTAATTTTCAAAGCCGTAATTCCACAGATCTTCTGAAGATCTTTTTTTCGCATTTGCCTTTTTATACTCGGACCCTATAACAGTTAAATTTCTACGCCATTTAATCCCTTTATGTCCTTATACCTTATATAATTGGTCAATCAATTTATGTCATGTGTCCCGGATTCTTACGGTCCCATTTTTTAAGCTCAGTGACTTTAGGTTACTTGTGGAATGTTACAGTTTCCTGTTACCTGGATGTAAGTGTAAACATTGCCAAACAGACTAATATCTAATGCTGCTCCTTTTCACTCTTAAGAAAATTATTCTATTTTAAGCTTTAAGTAATACTTCGACAGATATCGAGGCCGCGGTAGCCGAGTGGTATAGGTATCGGATCATGGCTTGCCTTGTCACGAGTTCGAGCGCAGTACCACTAAAGACCCGCCGTGTAGGGCAGCGATGCACGCTAAATCTGTCGAGAGCTGAAACGTCCTCCCGTTGGTGTGGTGTGGTAGTTAGGAGAGGGGGTGCCAGCTCAGGTGTCGTCCGCGTCACTTGACCATGGCTCAAAATTACGTGGTCCGACGCCAAAAGCCCTCGTGTAGCTGAACAGTGCGACGTTAATATTCAATCAATCAATCGACAGATATTGAATTAAAAATGTCAAAATCTGATGTAATATAATGTAATTTTCGTAATTTTAGCTGATGTCTTACACAGCTTATCCCTTAGTGACTGTTAATCATCCGATTCCCAAAACGTTTCGCAAAGAAATTTATTTGCTTTACATAGAAACGAAAATAGTTATGATAATTCATGTTTGGTAACGCATTTCATCAATTTGTAAAGACATTCAAAAATCACAGTTTTACCTTTTCCACATCTTGAGCCACCTTCGAAACAAAATTTTCCATCAACGACACCAAATCTCCGGAGTTCCCTCAACGGCCAGATCCCCAGGAGTTTCGGTGGTACACCCGCCGTCAAGCAGAACATGTAGTCCAACAAATGCAACCTGGCGGGTCCACTGGCCAGCTTGCTTTTCGCTGGAGCGTACGCTATCTGGACCAAAAACTGATGCTCTAAAAAAGAAAAAAAAATGTGAGACAAATTTATTTTTAAGTAAAAATTCCATTTTAATCTACTGATTAGTTAAATAATAAAATAAATTAAATCGAAATTAAATTCAATAAAAGTAAATATTTTATTCCATACAGAAGAATTGCGTTTTTTTAGAAGCTACAATGCTCTTTACGGATAAAATTTTTACTCCTTTTTTCTTTTCACGGAATAGTTCAACTTGAATAAATTAGAATTCTTCCATTTGCTTTTCCTCACAGTTTTAATTACCGTTAGAAAAAGAAAATATATGTGTGTAGTTCTCACACATTAAATATTAATTTTCACGATAAAAATGAATTTAAGATTCCTCTTTTTCAACATAATTATAGAATAATTTTAAAATCAGTTTGAATATTTGTCTAAGAGTTGAAATTATTTATTTTAAACTGCAAACGATAAAAAAACTCCACTTTTTAAATAAATAGATCGTTAATTTTTTCATGTAAATTATACTGTTGTTAAACTCGAATCACATTTGTACACCTTATAAGTTCGAACATTTGGTAAAAGGATAAATTTAGTTTATGTAAAAGAATACCATTAAACTTTTGACGTATTCTTACTCAGTGAGAGAGACAATATTCGAACAAAGAATAAATATTATTATGTAAAGTAAACATGTTAAAAAAACGGAAACAGAAATATTTTGATTTGTGAATAACTTTTTAACTTTATTGTTAAGTTATTCCGATATAGAAATAAGTACAAGTATTATTTTAAAAATATGTGATTAACTGTATGTTAAACACATCTATTTACCTCAGAAATATTATTTAAATAATTCCATTTTTACGATAGGTATTTTAAGATATAAAGAGAATTTCGTGTAAGAAATAAATTCATGCAAATAAATTAAATAAATCTCAAACAAATGAATTTAATTCTGAAATAAATTAAATAAATACAGTTGTGTAATCTAAAATTATTTCGAATAGGTATTCAAATTTTCCATCGTACAGTTAAATATTTAAAAGCATTAAATAAAAGAGTGTTTTTATGTGCTTGGTTTGCAATAATTATTTTTTAAAAAAATCTAGAGTTTTCGCAACAAACAATTGAAATTATTTGCAAAATTTTCTAAAATTGTTAAATTAAAAAATTGTTTTCTATTTTTCGAATTGGCGCAGTTCTTTACATTTATTTGATTGTCTGTATTACTTATAGAAAATCATAAAGTTTCATTATTTTGTACTTTAATTTCTAATAATACAAATAAAATATGCTACGCACTCATTAGAACAAACAGATGAAAAAAAAACTGATACTAAATAATAAACGAATTAAATATTTGTATTTTTCGAAACTTTGTTTACCTTATATTATAAAACACTACTCAAAAAATATAAAAGATATAAAAATTAATCAGATTCAGAGATTTTAATTTAACAAATCCGATATCAGATAAAATTTAATTTATATTTATAACATTATATTTGTGCAAGATTATTTAAATCCGTTTATAAGTTGAATACATACATTAAAACACTCATGAAAAAACGTTTCAGACGTAAAAACTAATGTAAATATGTTAATATGTCTTAGATCCACGAAATCTAGTAATTATTTCTAAATAAAAGATGTTCTGTGGACATTAATATATAATCTTTTAAAGCGCATAAACGTAAAACATAGAAAATGGTAAATATCCAGATTAAGTAGCTCAAATAAATGAAATGTTTGTTAGTTAATTAACTTCATATAATACTTGCATACAGGGTGTCCCAAGGTCATTGGAACAAACTTCAAGGGGAGGTAGAGGAGATCGCAAGAGGATTCGGATTTGAATATCAGCCCATGGTCGCAAACGTCTTCGTTCGGCGCTAGGTGGTGTTTCTCACAATAGCATTTAAGTAAACAGACATGCATTACCGCAGTCATTTGAGTTTTCATTGCCCGCAGAGGAGTATAGAACTTTTACAAACACCAAGCTGGCAGATATGCACCTGATTCATGGATTGGCAGAAGGAAAATGACAAGCAGCAGAAAGATTGTGTCCAAAAAGGTACCTACAAAGAGATGCAATGGACCATTGTATATTTGCATCACAATTTGTGTGAAGATGGATCACTAGGAGGAGATAGGGATATTGAAGACTGGCCACGGTATCCAACACATTTTGTTCCATGCATGAAACAAAATGTTTCATAACGTTTGAAGGCATCCGAATACCATGTTAATTCGAGTCCCACATAGCCCACACTCACTATGTCTATTACCTCGCATGATCGATATTCGTAATGATCCATATTCAGACAAATTGTGATGCAAATTAGCAAGCATCCAGTGGTCAGGTGTATATCTGTGTAGGAGACTTCCACGATATAATTTTTCTGTTGCTAGCACATTTCCATCTGCTAGTCTGTAAATCAGGAGCATATCTGCCAGCTGGGTGTTAGTAAAATGTTCCATACTCCTCTGCTAGGGATGGCAGGTCAAATGGCGGTGACAATGCAGGTCTGTTTGCTTTTACACTCTTGTGAAAAACACCAGCTAGTGCTGAACGAAGATGAGTTGTTATGCAAATCTGAATGCTTGTGATGCCCTCTACCAGCCTTTAAAATTTGTCGCAAAGATCGTGGTACGCCCTGTATACCTTGAAAATAATAATCGGTTTTTTGTTGACTAACACATTTTGTAAAATGTGCACTTTTTTTATAATAAGCAATAATTCAGTTTTCTTGGTTTAATATTTAAACGTATGCCATTTTGGAATTGAAAGTTTCAACAAATTTTCATGGGAATATATATAGGTTTGTAAATAAATATATTATACTACAAATAAAAAATGGCAACGCTTGATATTTCTATGCATGATTCAATCATTTTTTCAAAATGTAAATTGAAGTTAAAAGAAAAAAAAAGTGTAATGAGATTTTTGATTAAACGTCGAAATAGAGTTATGAAAAAAAGTTAAAATTTTAATTATAATATTATAATTAAGAAGTCTACTCTTATTTCATTAAATTTAATCTCATTGCGAAGCTATATTTTAATGTAAAAATACCATTTTTCTCTCAGTTTTAATTCATTATAATTAAATTTATGATTGATTATTGTATTCACAAAAATAAAATTTTTTGAAATAAAACTTATTTATTAAAATTAATGAATCGAAATACAAGTAATTAACTATATATCATGAACTTAATTAAAATTTTTAATTGCATCAAAATCGGTTTATTACTTATAAGTCTTTAAATTTTACTTCAAGTAGAAGCCATTAATTAAATCTAATTTAAAAAACGGATGAAAAATTCAGAATTTTAAATATAATAGACTAAAATTTTTCCATTAAAATTAATCCCCAAACATAAATAATTCTACTAATTTATATAAATATATTTAAGAACCTAGAAATCTTAATTAATTATTTCTTAGTTTATTGAATTCGAACAAATATATTTTTTTAAGCAATTATCAAGTATTTAGGAGCTAAATAAAATTGCTTAAAGTCTTTATAACGAAGGATACTTCATTAACTCTGAAGGATCTTGTTATTTTCCCTCATTATGCATGTCAACATCTTAATTTCATATCAGAACAGAGAAATGACGTTAATATGTTCGAGCTTTTGAACTTCTTTAGCATATTTAACTCTCCTCTGTGTGAATTTCCTGAAACTTTTTCGCTTCTTGACGCCGTAGAAGTAATTAATTACTTTTAACAAACAATTCCCTTCAGTTCTATAAATAGAGTTTTTAAAGCTACCGAATAATGAAGCTGAGATGAATTTAGCATATAATTAATATTAGGAAGTTTGTTTATTGTAAAAGTTCATTCTGTTTTAGATAAAAAAAAAAAAGTGAAAAACTTCCGAGTTAATATGAAATTCATTGTTAATTATTCGATTTATCCTGCTCTATCCTTCGACATAAATATTTTTATGTACAAATTACTATCTAAGTTATAATTGAAACTACATTCTCTCTCTCTCTCTAAATATATACATATATGTATACCATCGAACCTCTATATAACGAAGTCGCTAAAGCTCGAAAGAAAGTTCATTACATGGGAAATTTATTATATAGAGATTCATCTTTCAATACAATTTATAAACCACATAAAACAAATTTTAAATGCATAAACACTATATATTAAAAAAAGTAATTAATTTACCGGTTTTTGTAAATAAATATCTATTTATTTTATATTTTTTACCCATCGAAAAAAGAAAAACTGCAAGGAAAACAAGAAAAAAGAATGCACTGTATTTTCAACTTTAAGAAAATAATTTTATATTAAAATTAATGAACTTTTAAGGAAATTTTCTCTCTAATTTAAAGCATACAGGTATTTTTTAACATACAATATTTTATAACTAGAGTTTCTAAGCATACATTACCACATGCGTCCTTAAATTTAATTACTCATAAAATATGTTAATTTTGTTTGAGTTCTTTTTGTTTGAAAAAATGCCTTGTTTCATAATACGCCTAACATTCTTGCAATGCACCAAAAACCCTTTCAGGTGTATCTTTCCGTGCCTTTTCCTAAATTTTTTTTAACTATCCATTGGTACCTAGAAATTGGTCGCATCTCAATGCCTTTGGAAATTGAAGAGCTTTCTGTATTACGATAGATCTGTGGCGGTGTGATATCTATATGAACTAGTACCAATATCACGCGTTGACGATCGTTTTGGCGTGATTGGTTACGTACTTGCGTTCGGAACAGAAGGTACCCAGAACGAATCTTCCTTCCTTCAGATCTATAGATAGGAACATTTTTATCTCGCATTATGTGTATCTACTTCAAAACTACCTCGTCAACATCTTCACAGACACATGTTCTAAATTGCTTTGAAAAAGAATTCGATGAATCATAATTTTGTAGCTTATCACGATTTTTTATAATAGTTGATGAGCTGTTTGGAGAAATACCAAATTTTAAAGCAGTATCTTTTTTATTGACGCCTTTATCCATTTCATGAAGAATTCAATTTTTTCTTGCACTTTTCTTGCATTTAGAAAATTTTCAAGTTACAAGAAGAGCAGTTGACTGATCAACACTACGAATGAACGGTGACTAGTTCAAGGACACGGGGACACGAGACAACTTCATTGAGGGTGAAAGAGAATATTGAAGATGTTTCTAGAGAACTGGACAATGGTGGTCAAAGGTTGCATTTCTTGGAGGAAACGCACAGATTTCTATCGCTCTCGGTGAGTTAGACATCTAATAAAACCAGTTCAAGGCTTATGACCACCATAAAATGTGTTAAAAGAGAAAATAACTTGAAATGTCCAGAAATACTTTAAAAGTAGGGAGAAAAAAATTGAATCACAAGAAAAAAAGTTCGTTATATATAAAATGGACTTGACTATAGGGAGGTTGTTTTACGAAGAAATCGTGAAATATTCTTGGTTCCAGGAAAAGTTAGCTATATAGAAAAATTCGCAATATAGAGGTTCTTAATATGGAGGTTTGACTGCATATATATAACAAGAAATACTGCGTTTACTGCCTTTTTAGCTCCTTAAAAATGCCGTGTTGTCAAATTTTGTGGTGAAATGATGCAATATTGTATCAGCGTTCTAAGACCTCGGAAAGTATACGAGTAAAAAATATTACAGAGCTTCTCCGTCAATAGGAGTATGATAGAGTTAATAGCAATACCCTTAACAGATATTATTACTCTAAATTCTGGAATATATGATAATAATTTATCATTTTTTTAAAAGAGGTATATAGATAACTAATATGGTATAATTCACTTATGCGATTATTTAGATCAGTGATTCCCAAAGTGATCTATATAGATTCCCAGGGGTCTATTACGATTTGTAAGGGGTCCACGTCAGTGAAAAAATAATTTAGGGGTCAATGAGGTGTAAATGGGGGTCTACGATAGAGGCTCTCATTAAACCACATCATGACTTTTATTTTAAAAGAAAATATAATCAAGGGGAAACCAGATTTTATTTATTTAACAGACTTATTTACTAAATTTAATGAGGTTAATTTGCAGTCACAAGGTGAAAGCATACATTTTATTAAAAGAAGGACCATCATTTCAGCTTTTCTTGCCAGAATTAAGCTAAAGGAGTATAATATTGGACATCGCGAATTTTCCGTTTCTCATTTTATCACAGACAATATGCTAAGATAATGTTTTTTGAACCTAACTTGTAACTTTATTTAAATGCCCTCCATTCAGATTTTGAATCTAGGTTTCAGAATGACTTGGCTATGATAGACAAAAAGACTGGACACTACTAACCGAATCAATTTAGGGTTAAACTCGACAAGACTGATTCCAAATGTTGAAAATTTGTTACTGAAGCTCCAGATTAATCCCTCCTATAAAAGGGGTTTTTGTTTGTTGCTCAATTATTTTATGTATTACTAAATTTAAGTTTAAAATTAATTAACTTGTTTTTCCTAAGTTTTAAACACTATACTTCACTATAGCTAAAAATTTTAATCTTTTAAAGTAAGTAGCTCTGTATCAACTGTCATAAATATATTTAAGTTGATCAATGTACAAAAATTTAATATTAGGTTAGCAGGGGGTCATGAGTCAGAAAAGTTTGGGAACCCTGATTTAGATGATAATTCAATATAAAAAAAATAAAACCTCGATATTAAAGGTAAAAAAAAATTGAAGAAAAAAATAAAAATTAAATGAAATATATTTTGTGTTAAAAATAGAAAAGCTCGTTCATTGTTTTCATTCTTAATACAATAAAACTCCGTATCAAAAATGAAATAATTTAAGAATCGTCTGAGTGAAAGAAAAAGTACAATTAAACGTATTCCATTAATTTTCTTCATTAAAGATGTTTCTTGGAATGAATTTAATTAAAATAATTCAAATGTATTTGTAATTAATAGATAGGAGAACGTATTTTTAAAGGATCCGTACAAAGCATAGATGTATTTCTGTGTGTTATATTTTATTTATTTTTACTCAACCATTAATTATACAGAATTCTATAGCCAAAAATGTCTGTTTTTTTGTAATATATTTTTTTATCATCAAAATAATTTTTTTGTATTGAGAATTGTTTTAAAAATCGTCTGCTTTTGTGGAACTGCGTTTTTTACTAGAAGCACGTTATGAAGTATTCTCAATAATAAATGCTTTGGTTTTTTTTTAATTATTTTTTTTAAAACATTGTAAATATGAATATTCTATTCATTTTAGTAAATAATTCAGTGTTTTGCTCAGAATGAGTAATAAAAGAATCTAAGAAACGTATGCATTAAATGAAACTTAAAGTACACGTACTTTTAAATTTTAATCAAAAGATTTCATTACTACATGAATTATTATTTTTTATTAAAAGGAATATTTTCTCTACGCCATAAAGACATAAAATAAGTTATTTATGAAATATTTTATAGGAAGCGAAAGGATTAAAGAAGAAAAAATAAAACTCAAAATTTTGTTGATAGTCTTTAAATAAAATACTCTTTTGTGTATATCAATGTATGTAGTGAACAGATATCGAGAGTTTTAATCTTCTAATGAAAAATGTTGGGTAAATATACTTTAAAGAACGCATTGAGTTTCCTTATTTCTTACGAATTCTACATTTTTTTGCAATTTTATCTTCTAAATATTATTTCCAGCTGAATAATAATCTCTGAAAAACCATCGATTTAAACATTATGTAAATACAAGCGCATTTATTTACAGTAAGCTTTTTTTTAAACGTTTGCTTCTGTT
>BMAV01027739.1:0-49005 GCA_019973955.1 Trichonephila inaurata madagascariensis | reverse complement strand
TTTCCCTTACATTAAAAATGTTTGCATAAATCGTACCATGACTCCTTAATTGCAGTGGCCATTTAGATTATTGATCCCACAATGTTTTATAGAACGTGGCTAGGAATCTCTTACAAACTTGATGTGTTACTTGCAATTAATGGTACTTAAATTAAAATTGTACTTTAATGCATTGTAAAAGAAAAAAAAAATGATATTTTCGTTATAAAACAAAAGAAAATAATTTTTATTTTTTTATTTTTGTAAAAATATTTGAAAGTGTAGTCATACATCAACATACGCATAATCAAATCAAATCAATTCGGATATACGTATAATCAAATCAAACCAAACAGCTGATAAATCTACACAACCATCTTGAAAAAAAAAAAAATTTAGCTTTTTCCCTTTCGGGTTTTTCAGAAAATAAAAATTAGACTTAAAATTTTTTTGTACATTATCAACCTTACAAAATTTTATGTTTGTAAATTTATTTAAAAAAAAACCCAAAAATTGCTTACTTGTAAACAAAAAAAAAATCTGTTGGTTTTTTTTTAAAAAAAAAAAAAAAAAAAATAACATAACAAGAACAGTATTCTCCTGACAGTTATGATTAAGTTCTTTAGATATTAGGAAAATAAAAATGAAATTGTTCCGATCTTGAATATATTTGTTTTCAGGAAGTATATTTCTTTCTACAAAAATTTGGATATTTATTTTGAGAAAAAAAAACGTGTTTGAAAAGAATTCTTTCCCTATTTATATTTTTAAAAATAAAAACCTCAAAATATAATAAAAAAGAATACTTCCCCTTAAAATAAAAAAATAATAATAAATATGTGAAATAATGTGAGATTACCGTAAATTTTTATAGGTTTGTTTTCCCCTTGTAAAAAAATTTGTCTGAATTTCCCTTTTATTTTCTTTAACGTTCATTAAATTCAAGTTGCTAATGCAAATAGAAGTTTCGAAAAACGAAAAACACCACAAAGAACTTTCTTAAAAAAAAGTTGTTCAAATGGGTATTGAAAAGACAGGAAAACATTCGTTAAATTTAAAAGTTTTGTTTGACGTGGGGAAAAATTTTTTCACCATTTGAATTACCTAAATTAATATCGGAAAGTATAAACTTAATACTGAATGAATAGGAATATTATTTGTTTTGTTATTTTTTACAAACATTCGGACAATTCTTACTCTGCAAACGATTTTTCTAATTTATATTTTTCTAGTTGATGCTTATCTCATTTTTTTGTTAATTTGGA
This sequence comes from Trichonephila inaurata madagascariensis, assembly GCA_019973955.1. Classification (NCBI taxonomy): domain Eukaryota; kingdom Metazoa; phylum Arthropoda; class Arachnida; order Araneae; family Nephilidae; genus Trichonephila; species Trichonephila inaurata. Next base: position 47,761 of record BMAV01027739.1, on the reverse strand, counting down.
GACTGGGATCTAGATTCAGAATAAGGTTTTTTTATTTATTCTACATTTATCATTTTATTAATTTATGATATATTCCAGTACTTCATCAATCAAATATTCCTTTTTATTCCGTCCATTCCTTATAATATTTAATTTTGTCGTTTTTTTCATTTACCGAAATTTCCTCTAATTCAGCATAATTTAACCAAAAATTATTTTGTAAGCGCAAATTAAAACTATTTTTTATCTGATATTATGTTTAGGGCTATTGATTTTTAACTTTTATAATTTTTAGTGCATTATTTAGAGACTTAAATACTACACATGCCTTTATTGATTAGATTATTTTAATATTCTACACATATAACGTAGATTTGTTAAGTCTGTTAACATAATCCTTTCGTTATTAACAACATGTCTTAGGAACATTTTTGAAGACTACTAGTTATTAATTATCTAACAACATGTTTACTAGCACCATCAGCTTTTGCATTGTTTTAGTGTAGAGGGTATTAATTTGATCTGAGTGCTCTACGAAGCAAGTTTTTGTTTATGTTCACCGTTGGGTGATAACATTAATGGTTACCTTGATATTTTTATTCCGTGGTAACGACGTTGCCATTGGTACGTATATTATAGATACTTTGGGGTATTTTTTCGTAGTAAACCTATTAACTTAAGACAATTTTAATTCGATTTCTGTAAAAATTTAACCATTTTCACTTGCATTTATTCTTTATGGTACTGCATTTGTCTTTTGTTCTACTGTGGAATAAGGATATTTCGAATATTATTGGTGAGTAGCTGGATATTTTTTTACTAGAATATAAGGGTTGTGCTTTTAATTATTACGAACCAAAAATATTAACAGACTCCCAATTTGCGTCCATTTAGTTTTTTAAAAATAACGGCATATTTTTTTTCTTTCTTTAATTTAAATTTCACTGATTTCGGTCGCCATAAAAAATGATAAATGAGAAAGCGATATGAAAATCATTAACCAAGAGAATAGAACCAAGTAATAGAGAGCCCTCTCCTGGCCTTTTGGACAAGTAACCAGTCTGACTGCTACCTCGGTAAAGGAAGGACGTGCAAGAGTCAGCCTGCCACCTTGGTGGAGAAAGGACATGCCAATCTTCATCAAAAGGACATCAAATCCTTTATTATTTGTATAAAGATTAACTGGGTTTTATGTATTTGATAACTTGTGTGCTCAATTAGAAAGTACAACCAATTAAAATTATTTAAGCAAGCCGCAGGTGTTATTTTTGAGTACTCTTTAAAAGGTACAAATTCGCACTGTCGCAATAGTAAATCTATTTGTATAATTCTTTTTTGCAGGTAACAAATTGCGGATTTTAACGGTATATCGCCTGGTTTATGTTTATGGATTTTTTTTCTCATTAAAAGAGTATCCTTTCTTCAAATTCATTGAAATAGTGCGTTCAAATTAATGAGGCTCGTTGGCATATAGTTTCGGGAAAAAGGGATCTGAGGAATTGAATTCATAATCTTTCACAACATTCCTCAATCAATAATTATATTTTTCCTGATAATAATTTTTGGTGAGTTTAAACTTTTTTTTTTAAATTCATCTTTTGAAATAATACATTTTCAGTATTTTATTTAATTTTTCCTTTTTACCCAGCATTTCTAAATTCCTCAGATAATATATTTTTTTTTAAAATCCTAGTATATCCATCTTTTTTCCATGATGCTCTCCACAAAAATGAAATTAAATTTTAATTATTTCATTTTTTTTGTTAATTTAAACCTATTCAATTTCGGCATTTTACACATTTTTGTAAGGAAAAAGACATTTTTTAAAAATATTTTCCTGACTATTTTTTGCAACTAGATTCCCATCTTGGACTCCATAACACACGGCAGAAAATTATTATTTGGCCCGATCACGAAATCTTACGGCTTATGATGCGTAGCTCGTTGACATCAAATTAGTTACAAGTAGAAACTGTACAACGCAATTAAACAATTCAAACGAGAATATAATAAACGAATAATAATTATAAAAGCAGTAAATGTCTAACTCAGTGTTTCTCAAACTATGGGGCGCGCCCCTCTAGGGGGCGTGATAACCCTACAAGGGGGGCGCGAGCGTATCGGAAAGTCGAAAATAAAAGATTATTTAAAAATTATCAATTTACTAAAAGGAAACAAAATGTATTCTGACATAATAGAAAAATATACATTTACTGTGATATACCATATAAAATGATCAGTAGGCCAATATATTTGATACTAAGTTAATCCCCAAGTTAAGAACAATTTTAAATAATTACAGTGTTTTTCAATGGGTTTATCATACACAAAATTTAATATTTATCTTAATACTTTGTAGGGTTTTAAAAAAGGGTGTTTTGGGCTTTGAATCAAAGTATTTCATTTTATTCATTAAACGATTGGGGGGAAGGGGGCGGATAAAAATTTGATTGAAAATTGGGTCGCGAATATAGAAATTTTAGAAGCACTGACTTATTTATTTGTAGGGTTTAAAATTAAGACCCTATTGTAGCTTTGCGTAAAAAGGCATTATTATTGCATTCAGTACATTATTAATGTAAAAAGGGGCGCATAAAATTTTAATTGAAAAGGGGGCGCCAGTATTGAAAGTTTGAGAAGCACTGGCCTAACTAATGTTATCTGTGCACCTCAAATCGAAAGTGATATAACTGTCAACTATGATATTGAATTAAAGAAAGTTGAAACTGATATTAAATTTCTTCAAAGTACGATATATTGTATACTTTTTAATATACTTTTATTTATAATTCGAATCTTAGATTAGATAAAGAAGTCAGAATACTAGCATAATTTTAAATTTAACAACTTTACATTTAAGTAATGTCTAAAAAAAGCAAGATTTGCATGAAAGTTAAGCATCCAGTGTTAATTTTGAAACTTAACTTTTTGTCACCAGATAAAACATTTGTTATTATATATTTTCACTCTTACAGCATGGATTACTATTCTGAAAAATTAAACTGGATTAGAATTTAATATATCATAACTAAAAATCTTGAAGGAATTTTGTTGTTTTAGAATAATTTAGAAATACAAATTCAAACTTATGAAATTATTTTCAGTTATTACACTATTAAGTATTGTGCAGAAAAAAAAAGCCACGGAGATAGTTTGGAACTCACTGGCTAAGTTTAGACATGAGATTGATTGATAAAAAAATCTTAAAACTAATCTTTATTTTCTGCATTTTTCAGTTGAAACTAAGTTTGGAAGATAATCACAAAAATAAATTATGTTTTCTTTTCAGTAAAAAACTATTTTTTACTATAATACAAGATTATTAAAAAAAAAAAAACATATTTATTTCAATGAAAAAAAAATACAGTCGTAATACTGCTTTTTCGACAAAAAAAATTCATAAATATATCTATTAAAGAGAAAAATTAGTAATTAACTGTAATTAGGTTGTATCGATACAGGTTAAATGATAGTGTCATGAATGATTTAATTTAACTGTGGTATACCCGCATATATTTAAAAACTCACAATTACGTGTTTGAAAGTTACTCAGCGATGTCGGGGATAGTCGTCAGTTAAAGAGTATGTTTCCAAAAAGATACAATAAAATAGACAGAATAGTATAGTATAGTATAAATAGACAAAATACAAAAGTTAAAATGGTGTTCGAAAAAGATGGTTTTATTTCAAAGTTTCTCAATCTGTGGGGCATGCCACCCTAGGGGGATGTGATAACTCTACCAGGGGGTGCGAGCATATTAAAAAGTCGAAAACAAAAGATTATTTTAAAAATTATTAATTTACTAAAAGTAAACAAACAAAATACATTCTGATATAACGAAATGTAAAATATACATTTGCACTGATATAATACACTTATAAATGTATCAGTACTGTATGATACATTTTGTAATTAATTTAACAATACTAAGTTTACATAAAAGTTACATACAATAATTATACATAGTTTTGTATTGTATAGTTATAAGTAATTATACAAGTTTAATAATTACCAATTACCCCATGGGCTTGTAACATATAAGATTATATACAAAAACCAACACTTATTTTGATAATGTATACGGTTTATAATTAATCCATTTAATGATGATTGAAAGGTACGCGATGGGGGAGCCTTCTATCCTTAACAAAGCTTTCGGAATAATGCTATGAATAGTAGTCCTAGAAGATCGTACTTCAGAAACAAGTATACGCTTCTGGTATTTAAGGGGTTAAATTCCTATTGTAGTTTTGGCGTTAAATATCGTATAACTGAATTCAATACATTGTTATTGTATGGGGAGGGGCTATGAAGATTATGATTGAATATCGGGTCTTATATATTGAAAGTTTTAGAAGCACTGGTTTATTTTATAAAAAAATGCCTACTTTATTACTAATACTTATTTATTTGGTTAATATAAAATATTAAATACATATTACTTGAAAAAAACATGGAAACTCCGTGCCTTTCTAACTCCATTAAAATAAAAGTTCTTTAGGCAGTACGGCATTGAGCCACGACATCAGCACATGGTTCTAACATCACATACTTGTTATTTACTCCCCTCGATAGGTAGGTATCTTTGAGACAACAGCTATCAATGGGTTCTTAACCTGGTCGGCATCAAGCCTCTATCCCATGGCTGATCATACCTCAAGGAAGCCTATTATAAATCAGTTTACTGACGTTTGCCTTACCTCTTCTTAAGCTAGTATATAAGAAACATTACTATGGCAAATCGTTATGCAAACGTATGCGCTTTTTCAGCTGGTGCATATGGAGAAACCTGAATTCGTTTTAAAATTGTTCGCATATTTTTATTTGTTTGTCTTTCTTCGGCCAGATCTCGGAAATATAAATATTTTAAAATTTGAGGATATGTATTTTTTTCTCAAAAACTACAACTTAAATATCAAATGTTCATCACTTTTTTATGCATGATGTACACTCGCCATAGCATGAAATCCCAGTATTTCTCCAAGCCGAGTATAGTCAATAATCACAGTTAACTGGTTTAGTCTTAGTTTGTGAATAATTTAAACTAGCATTAAATTTGTCATTAATGTATGGCTCAACACGTACAATGCCCTATAAAAAATTAAAAGGAATCATAAAATTCCCGGTTTTAGAAATTGAATTACTTATTTCGCTAAGAAGTTACTTAAGGAAAATGTCTAATTCTCATAATTATTTCTTATTCATGTTATTTTTTAAAATAATGTATATAGCAGCGTTTCTCAAACTGTGGGGCGTGCACCCCTAGGGGGCGTGATAACTCTACGAGGGGGGCGCTAGCATAATGAAAAGTCGTAAGCAAAAAAAATACAAAGAATATGTTAATTTACAGAAAATAAACAAACAAAATACATCCTGGTATTATAAAAAATAAAAAAACACACATTTACACTAATATTATAAACTTAAAAATGTAACAGTACTGCACAAAATGTATTTCATAATTAATTTAACAATATTATAAGAACCAGTTTAATAATTACTAGTGACTCCATGGGCTTGCCCTTATATAAAATTATATACGAAAATAAACACATATCTGGGTAATTTGTGCGGTTCATAATTAATCCCTTAACTGTCCATAAAAAGTTACGCAAATGCCGCCGGTTTCAACGTAAGCGCACGTATATGATGTATTTGGGGTGTGGGGGAGGAATAAAAATAAGGAATTCCTCTAATATAAGTAAATCCTTCGCAGAAAATGTTAAAGTTCTTTTATTATATTTCAAAGCCTGCAGAATAATTTTATGAGTAGAAGTGTCGGAAACACGTATATATATGCCCGTTTTAGGCAAGCGTTTATATACGTCGGTGACACTTAAGAAATTAAAGTAATTTTTTGTAGTTCTTTAGCTTCAAAATATAGTATTATTAAATTCAACACATTGTTATTGTAAGTAAGGGAGGCGCGATGAAAATTATGACTGAATATTGGGTCGCAAGTATTGAAAACTTGAGAAGCACTGGTTTATAGGAAACATTTATTTATTTGAAAAATAGAATACCCGTTGTATATATATTCTTTGAACAACTAAGAAATTATTTTTCCTTTCTTTGGTGCCCTGATGTTTTTTGCATCACTATAGCATAGAATTAATTACTATTTTTATATGTTTTAATTCAAAGAAAAGTTATACTTATAAAAGGTATTTATATAAAGTTTGATTTCTCGAGATATATTCAACTTTAAAAATAACAATAACAATTAAAAGCAGAAAAAAATCCAATTAAAACAGAAAAAAGGAACAATTGATGAAAACTAAAGAGAATATGTTAGTCATTAATAAATACATCTAGCTTCAATTAAAACAATAAAAATACTTAAGTCGTATTCCAGATGAAAAAAAGTTTATCATTATATATATAGCCAAAGTAATTCACATAATTAATAAAAATACGATCCCCTCGAGCTATCCAAAGTTTTAAAATAATACATAATCAACGATGAAAGAAAAAATAAATTCAAGAAGAGAATAAAAACTAAACTATAAAATCAGTTCTTGCCGGAAGTAATGAATTTTAATGTGGATGGAGTTTTCTTACGGGGCATTAGATACGGTACGCGTCATATGACTCATAAATGGTGTCTTATGAAAACATCAACGCTTGTTATTTGATATGCTTCATTTGTTGCAAAAGAAATTACAAATTTTTATTGTAGATTTTCTTTTTACTAAAAGAGAATGTAAACATGTTTTCAACTATCTCTAATACTCCTTTGAAAAAAAGAGAGTTGTTGAAGCCTGAGAATGTTCCCGAAGAAGTTTCAGGATAATTAAATTTCCGACTTTTAATTTTGTTTTATTTTCTACAAATTATAATAACTAATTACTTGATTATCTTCGAGCATGTATAATATTTTACTCAAAAAAAAGAAAAAAAAAAGAAAATGGAAATTATATAGGAGAAAAATAAGTTGGTTAAATATGAATACATGTATTGCTTCTACAATTTATTTCACAAGTAAGTTTAAATTACGTATTAAAATTAGTTCTTAGTAAAAAAAATGAAGGCAATTATTTGATATGTATATTAAAACTTGTTTTTGCGTGGAAGATACGGACTGCATAAAAATAAACCACAGAAAAAAATATTCAAAAGATTCCTAAATACTGATTTACAACAAACAACTTTGTCAACATACCACGGAAAAAAAAATTATACATTGGAGAGAGGTGCATATAAAAAGTCTCACTTAGAAATTACGTCAATTATTTACGAAATTTTGTACTTCGGAACAAACAAATAATTAAATTACAAATGGAAGCATTTTTAAAATATTTAATTGCTCTTTGTATAAATGAAGCAGTCCTCAAAATGCGCATTCATATTTCAATGCTACTCATCGTAATACAAAGCGCACGTCTTTTTCTAAAGAATTAATTCAAAACCGCTTTCGTCAGTTTAAGATACAATATCAATTGATTTACTTTTTGACACTAAAAGTAAGTAATACAGCATGTTTCAAACTGTGGGGCGCACCCCCTTGGGGGCCTGACAATTCTACGAGGGGGGCGCGAACATATTGAAAAATCTAAAGCAAAAGATTATTTAAAAAACATTATTATTTTAATGAAAGTAAACAAACAAAATAAATTCTGACAAAAAATAAAATACACATTTACACTGAGCATTACATTTATAAATATATCAGTGCTACACAATGTATTTAACAATTAATTTACCAATATTAAGTTAAGAACAAGTTTAACAATTACCAATGACCCATTGGATTGTCATATATAAAATTATATACAGAAATTACCACTCATCTTGATAATTCGTACGGTTTATAATAAATCCCTTAACTACCAATAAAAAGTTACGGGGAGAAAAGGAATAAATTAAAGCAGTTTTTTATTGCTTTTATTTATTCCTTTTACGAGCCTCTGAAAAAAGTAAATTCACCGCAAACACTATCAAAGTCCTTTTGTTCAATTCCAAAGCTTTCGGAATAATTTTATGGATAACAGTACACAGAAGAGATCATACTTTAAAAAGACGTATGTATACGTCTGGTGCAATTAGCGCACTTGGGTGAGACGTTTATACGGCAGTGGCACTTAAGAGGTTAAAGTCGTATCGTAGTTTGAGCATCAAAATATAGTATTATTGAATTCAATACATTGTTATTATATGAGGGGGGCACGATGAAAATTATGATTGAATATTGGGTCGCGAATATTAAAACTTTGAGAAGCACTGAAGTAATAAGTTTTTTAGACGACGGTCAGTTGGGCAGTTGCTTGTAAACTCCATCATAACCAGATATACGTGATCGAACCTCTTTTGGGAATTTCAAACTCTTTTCAGAATTGGTATCTACTTTAAGAAAATGCTCTTGAAAAATTGTTGGGACACTGGATCCTTGCATATATTTTATTTTCTCTCAAAGAATCTTCTTCTTGTTCGTCTTCATAATCTATCAAATTACTGATAATATCACTCTCATTGAAGATTTTGTCTTCAATCAAATGAGCGTTGCTTACGCGTTGATAGAAAGCGAACGTTCATTGTCGAAGATAGTTTATAATAAATGAACAGAGCATCTTGAAGTATATATATGTACATTGATGGAAAACATAACAGTGGAGCCAAAGCCATTGAAACTCATTTATCACATAAGAAAATATCGCACAAAAAAATCGGAAGGAAATAAAGTCGCACAAAACAAATCTCAACAAAATAAAATCGCATAAAAAGGACCGCACAAAAACGGGTTCAACTGTATATTAAATGCTTGCATTAAGAATATGGGTAGTACAAGGTAAACAAAAAAGCTCTTGCCTTTTGCGCGTTTCCATTATAAGAAGTGAGAATAAATATGTAAATTCGTGCATTACGTGATTGAGAAACTGTCAGTCGAGAGTAGTAATATCAGTTGTTATAAATGCATCCTTGAATCGGAACTCGTACAGTAGCGAAGTGAAATGGACGTATTGAAGGAAATCGTTCAGGGTTGTTTACTTTACGACTTCAAAATCCGCTGCATCATGTCGCCAAATATGTCAAGCGTTTGTGGATAATGCTATCAATGAACGTACGGCAAAACATTGGTTTGAAAAAATGAAATTGGGAGATTTGTCCCTCTATGATAAAGCTCAAATGGGAAGACCACAGGATTTGGATGACGAAGTCCTGTAGGTGGCCATTGGGGAGGACAGTAGTCAAACGTATGGTAATTTTACCAGACAATTCAACACTTCCAGTGAAACAGTTAGATTTCATCTACACCTCTTAACCCGCGGTAACTCGCGTCTGTTTTTCTACCGTCGTTACTCGCAGGGTGTAGAGAACACCACAAACTCTTAACACGTGTATTTAAATATGAAAAATTTTTTAAGCCAATTATAATATATATTTATGAAGTATAAGATGTTTTTTGTATTATAAAAAACAAAATTGTTAAATTTATTACATTCCAATGAGACTAGCATTAATTTAAACAAACCTAAAAAATTTTCATTTTGAAGATACAATTTTTATTTTTTTATAAACCACAAATAAAACGTATATACCAGTAATAAATATATTTTACAATTAATGATAAGGATAGAAAAAGTAGAAAAATAATATATTAATCATTTTTCAAACATTCAGAGAGATTATTCATATGCTTTAAGAAAATTTTTTTCATGGAAAAAAAAATTTTTTTTACATATTTTATGGTAGAAAACAGTGAAAAACCCCCTTTTTTGGGGGAAAAATATTTTTTTAATTTTTTTGTGTCAGTAAAGCTTCTTTGAGTGTTTTGTTGCTTTGGGAATCCACCCATATCCACTGTGGTTGAAAAAGATCCATTCTAATTCCCAATAATATTGAATGTCTAATTTATTTTCAGAAAGAACCGAATGATGGGGCAAAGAAACCTTTTAAAGTAGAATAAAATTTTCCCAATGACCAAAGGTTACATTTTCGCGATACATCATATATACTGCACATTTCATCATTTATCACCACCACCGTATTATAAAAATTTACAATTTCAAGTTTCATCCCTCCAACTTTGGGTTTCGAAAAACGCAGTCATCGAATTCATTTAGTTCATTTTGACAATCTGTTGATACAGTTCTAATAATACGAAGTCGCTATTTCTCCCTTTCCCATGGAGTTTTGTCAATTTTGAAAATGTTTTGAAAATTTTTTTTAAAAAATTTTAACAATTAATTTTTGAATTATATTATTTTATACCATATTTATTGAAATTTTTAAAAAAAAATATTTATTTAATTTAAAATATTTGATAAAAAAAAGTAAACGGGAAAAAGTCTATTTGCCGTTGATGCTTGAGTCCGAAAACATAACTCAATCACTGGGGGGCTCACACCTCAAAAAACTTTTAAGGTCGTTACATTCCAACGTCCTAGGAGATTGATTACATCAGGCCTGAAGTTTCAATGGGCCCAAAATGGGGAGCAAGAAAAAATCGTGGCTCTGCGCATTCTTTTTTGAAATGTAGGAGGCTTTTCTTGTTGCTGGGGTGTACAGAACACCCCGCGCGAGTGATCGCGGGTTAAGTAAGACGTACAGACTAAGCAAGTGGGTTCCTCACACGCTGATGGAAGTTCATAAGCAACAACGAATAGCAGCCTGTTTATCGTTACTTTCTACCACCGTAGAGCATCCAAATTCAATCAGGAGATGCTCAGTGACGAGATGTGGGTCGTGTTTGACACACTCAAGCGTTCCAAACATTGATTATCTCCCCAGGATACAGTCCCTGACAGCGCCAAACCACCTATGCATCCACGCAAGATTATGGTTTGTGTCTGGTGGACTTGTCGTCAAGTGATTCACTATGAGTTGCTACCAACGAGCCAAACGTTCACTGCGGATCTGTATTCGCAGCAATTGGAACGTGTACAACAGACACTGCATCGGAAGGAGCCAGTACTGGTTAATCGAAAAGGTGTATTGTAATTGTATGATAACATGAGGCCGCATGTCGCGCGGGTGGCTAAGAATACGATACTGAGACTTGGTTGGGAGACTTTGTGCCATCCTCCTTACTTACCTGACCTTGCATAATCAGATTACCACCTCTTCCATTCCCTGGACAATCATATTCGTGGTAAATCCTTCACCAATGAAGCAGACGTGCGCCAAACTCTCACGGACTTCCTTGCGCAACATACCCCTAAGTTCCACCGCAAGGGGATTGAGCATCTGGAGACACGTTAGCAGAAGGTGCTGGATGCCGATGGTGATTACTTCGAAGACTAACAATAGGGTACATTGTTTGTATGTTATATTCTTTGGGTCCTTTAAAACGGCACTTTTTTTTTCCTTGTTTTTTGGGGTTAAAAGGAAATTAAGCTACCAGTTCCCCCTTTAATTCTGCCAGAGAATTTTTTTTATTTTGAATTCAAAATCAAAGTTACAAATTGGTAAGTGTAGTCGAGTGGTAATGCTTAAACGCTGTTTCTATGAAGGAGATGTTTCGAATTCTATTGCCGCTAAAAACTGAAGTTTTATGGGTGGGGATGTTCGGGTTATTGAGCCCCTGTCCTTTTTAGATTTGGGTGTGAAAGTTTAAGACTGAATGGATCCATATTAGCCCCCTTTACTCTTGGTTTTAAAAGTATGATCTACTGACACAGTATTTTCCGAATAGTTACTAAATGCTATGAAAATAAACAACAAATCGGAATTAGATCCGCTAAGAACAGGTTTTGAGGATACCGATTCCCAAGGATCGTTACAGATAAAAAAATGTTCCTATTTGGGGAACCGTTAAATTTGAAAAAAGTTTTTTTACGGGAAAAGATATCTGAAAAAAAATATTCGGAAATAAAATCAGAGGAGGTTTACAGGGATTAAGAAACAATTATACCACCGTTTTAGAAATTGTAGTTGGTTAGGCGCTGGTCTTGTAAGTACAAATTTGCCGATTCAACCCCGTCCCAAGTCAATAGATTTTTATGATGAAAAAAATTAACAGCTTCCATATCCTATAAAATAAAAACCCAAAATAAATTTTTGATTATGTTTTTTGGTTTTCAAAAATTAATTTATAGTACATTTTAACACGCGGAGTCGGTTTTCCTCTGGAAGGAAACGGGGGCAAATTACATTGCGAAACTTTTAAAAACCTTTTTCCACACTAAAATTGATACCATCCCGAAGGTTTTATTTTTTTTTCCCCAAAGGGGGGTATTTTTTAAACCCAAGTCTTTTTCCGCCGGGTCCCAGATGAGAACTATTTTAAGGAGGCACCAACTAGTAGCTACCAAATTTGGGTACTTGAATTAATTTGTCATTCAAGCTCCCCTCGGATGTTTAATATTGTCGTGATTTAATTTTGTTGAGAGTAACAGAGCCAAATCTGAATTTAAGGAATCATTTACATGCCACATAAAAATAAAATCTCCAGATTTTCAAAGAATTTTCCCCACTTCAGCAGGGGTAAACCCCCAACCTTTGGTTGGGGGCACGATTTCACCCACCGGAGTCGACTCCTCTAAGGGAATGTACTAGGCCTGCAATACTAAAATTACCAACCGCAGCCCCATTTGATAAGAAAAAGATATACGTGAATTATTCAAAGAATGTATCGAAACATCTAATGGAATCAAAATATATACATAAATGATAAAAATTGAAGAGTTTCATCGGAAATAAAAAAAATATTAGTCATAAAATCTTGAAGTTAAAAGCACCCAGAAATGTTCAATATTATGCATTAATTTACTTTAAATAAATATTTTTTACCTTACCCCACATTTCAGTTTTGTATCTTTTTTAACTTTCATTCTTCTACATATTAACCTTAGCTGATAAATGAATAGATATACAATGATAAATCCTTATATGATAAATAATTTTCCTTATAAGATTTTGCTGGATCAAAACAATTTACAATGATTTAAAAAAAACAAATGTTATTCATTTAATATACAGTTAAATAGGAGAGGGAGCCAAATATTATTTATTTTACATTATTTACTTTAATATGAAAGTCTTATTAATTTTTTTCTATTTGGACGTTTTACCTAATATTTTACCAGCAGTTTTGTAAGCATTCTTTTTTTCATAAAAAAATCATAAGTTTGTTCGTAATGTACTAAATAATAGTCTAGAAAAATTGTTCTAGAATGAATATTCGATATACGTTTTTGCAATACTATGTGACGGGTCCTCTTCGTGACCTTCTATTAATTATTTTGGGGGAAAATAATTATTTAACTGTTGTTTGAGTTTAAAACCTCCTTCCGACAGAGAACTTGCTTTTATGTTAATTTGAGTACTATTTAAACCCTAGCAAAGTGAGTGTTGGAGTTAGTCGTTAGGCTGCTATAATAGTTATATTTACGAAGCGACTATCAGAAGCCTTGTTGCATTTGTTTAAAAAATGGTAGAATACCCGGGCCCAAGACCTGGGGGTACTGTTTCATCGGATCACGCAATTAAGTGCTTAATTATTTGTCTTAGGAATTTGAGGTATCCAATGAATTTGACGTCTTCCTCGGCTTATAATTTTGCTTTACAGTAAATTGATTGAACCATCTAAATTTAGTTATCTTCACAACTAAAATAGCTGTTAATTCGGAGTCCCAAACTTCATATCCGCTCTTAGGATCGCAATATATATATTGATAAAATATGATTAGTTTTCTTTATTATAAATTTAAAAGTTATACTCATATTTTTACAAATTAATGTATTGTCATAATCTTTCAGGACTGAATGATGTCCAACATATTTTTTCCACGGTTTAATACTTGAGTGAGTCAGCTTCATGATATTTGTTTATTTGAGTTTTTAAATTTATAACACATGCTTTTCTATTTTAGTTAACTTTAAATCAGTGTTTCTCAAACTGTGGGGCGACCCCCCTGGGAGGGCGCGATACCCTTACGAGGGGGGCGCAAGGATATCGAAAATAAAAGATTCAAAAAATAATTAATTTACTAGAATGAATATTAAAACAAAATACTTTCAGACATAATAAAAAATGCACATTTACTCTGATATAATTTATAGGCGATATATAAGTCATCTCAAAAATAAAAACTTCTTCAATACCAAATTAGATTTTGATTCAAAAATCAAATAAAAACACTTTTATTTGATTTGCTGTAATCTCATGATAAATGATTTTTACTACTCTTTCACACACAGAGAAAAAACAAACCCCAGACCCAGAATCGGAAAAAATTGAGGAACATAAAAAATTCATCACTGTGATTAGTTTCGAAATACTGCACATTATAGCTGTAATCTGTTTTTGCTGATAATCTGTTTGACCTTCTAAGTTATTGGTACAGTTAGTTATGACCCTCTCTATGTGTTTTTTTTATCATTTAGGGAAGTTGTAAGTAATGTATTTATTTCTGTGCTGCGCTTTTTTCCATGCAAAAAAGAGTTTTATGATATTTGGAAAACCACGGAGAGTACTTTGAAGGATTACAGGGCCAAAACTTTTAACCCGGAAGTGGTCGTGCGGGACATACAGATCATAAAATCGTTAATTCTGGCAAAACTGTTGTGACGTCTCTCGCGTCCTTCTTCTAACATAACTCCTAAGTTCTTTGACGGCCACGATTAAGGGCAAAACTTTTCCAAACCAATACCAAGAAGAGAAACGAATCGAATATGCAAAAGAGATATACTTTAAAAGGATAGAAAGTTTGGTGAGATAGAACGGCAAGCCTAGAGATAACTTAGTGTGGGAAACGTTCGGAACAAGTGTTAGACGTCCACAGTTCCCGGGAAGAAGGATACGCTCATTTTCAATAGAATATAATAGATTAAGAAAGCCTGAGTCTTTTCACCTACAATTATAAACATAATAGGAATTATTTCACCTAGGGAAGGAAGGTGACTCTACAAAAAGGTAATATTTTGTATAGGAAGTTAGATTAGACAGTGAATTATTATAATTAAGATAAATGATCTAGTTTTCCTGATCTGACTTGAATATAAGGTTTAATTGGGTGTTAACCCCCTTTAAAAAGTTGTTTTTAAATTGGGTAATTTAATTTTTCCCTAATAAAAGTTGTGTTAAAATTACATAATGTCTCATCATTTAGTTTCCCCAAACCTCGCAGGGTTTCCTACTAGACATATATCACAGGATGGCTATGTCGCACGTTTTTTTGTTACCAAAAAAAAATTGAAAAGTTTTTGAAAGGGGAAATTTTTCTAGCAAATTTACACGGGAATTTATTTTTGTACTACAAAAAAAAAAAAAAAAAGGATTTTTAATCCCCTTGACCAAACCAAAGGTTGTTTCCCCGGCAAAAACATTTAAACCAAAAAACACCCTTCATTGAATTTTATATTATTTTTTCATTTTTAACTTTAACTAAATTCTAATTCTGTGAGGCTTAAAATTCAGGCAAAACAAATTAATATGAGCTTTTTTAAAATATTTTATATTTTCAAACAGTCACCATTTGGGTTTACTCTCCTGTCAATTCAGTATTTATCAAGAATGTTTATTTTTTAAAAATGAACTCGTTCGAGGGGTACTTCAGACAGTAAAATTTTTATTTAATGCTCCCGGTATTTTATAACAATTTAAAAATCTAAATTAAGGGGCAAGTTTAATAAGTTTTAAGACTTCCATGGGATTTCCTTGGAGAAAAAGTTTTTCAAAGGAAGATTTACGATTAAAAATTGACACTCTAGTACATTTTCTTTTTTTGGTGAGATCTATTTTTTTGTCTTAAAAAGGCCACTGCTTTTTTACAATCTGTTCAAATTTTAAAAATTAAAAAAAAATATATATTTACTTAAAAGTTACATATATATAAAAAATATACTTAAATTTTTTTTGTACTGTTTCAAATTAAGCCGTTTTGGTTTTAGCGTCAAAGTGCATTATTATTGCATTCTCAAACTTTATTATAAAAAGGGGAAAAAAATTATATTAAAAGGGGGTCGCCAGTATTAAAATTTTTTAGAACACTGTTTTTAAACAATATTTCGATAATTTTGTAAAAAAGTAAAATAAAAAGTTGAAGAACCTATAACTTGTTTTTTTTTTTCAAAAAGAATTGAAAAAATCAAAAAAAGAAAAATTTTAAAAAAAAAACAGCTACAAATGTGAATATTTTGTGAAAATGGGAATTTGAAATAGAAACAACTTGGGAACGATAACTTTTCCCCAAGTGGGTTCTTTAGGTGGGGATTGTGTCATGAAGAATAAAAGCCCATATATGATCTCATCCACACTCATGGGTATTCTCCCAATCAGGTTTTCGGGGGTCAAACAATTGGTTATCCTTTCCCAATTATCGATCGATAAGAGACCCAGCGTCATTTTAAAAAAGGGAAATGACTGAAATGCTGTAAGGCTTACTTTCTAAGATTGACAGGGTGTTTGATAATTTTCCGCTGGAAATTGACATTTTGAGCCATTGAATGTAAGGTAGCACAGTCGGCTGTGGATTTATCAGGGAAAACATTCCCCCTTTCCCTTTTTTCGTGAAAAAAATCTACCTTTTTAAAAGGAAAAAGGGAGTGCAACCATTTTTTGATTGAACTTTGGGGCCTATTGTCTTTTTAATGCAAATTTTTGGGTTGATGGGGTTGATTGAATATTAACGTCGCACTGTTTAGCCCGGGCTTTTTGGGGACGGACCAAGTAATTTTGAAATGGTCAAGTGCACGCATTGAGCTGGCACACCCCTCCCAACTACCACACCACACCAACCGGAGGGCGTTTCAGCCCCGGATTTACGTGCATGCTCCCCCACAGGTCTTTTTGGTACGGGCCGAAACCGGCAAAGGCAAGACGGTCCCATACCTCCCGGGGTACTGCGGCCGACCTGACAAAATAACGTTTTGGAGATAAGACTGAACATATTTCTTTCACCCCCATACCCCACCCCCCTTTATAATTGTGAATAAGAAAACATCGTTACTGAACATTACATCGTGCCAATCATTCTTTCACATGGCATGACTCTGAAGCATCAAAATATTTTACATTAGTGAGTAGACATTATTGGCTGTCATGGAAAATGTTGCCTGGTATGAAAGTCAATTTTGTAAATCACTGTAAAACTATTCTCTTAGATATTGGAGCATTTAAAGTTTCCTCCCCAATACACAAAATACAGAAAGAGGAGTTAACAGTAGTATCGTCTCACGGCATCAATTGGATACACACACCTCTTGATGACTTGTCCCTTTTGTGAGAACTGTTTTAAATCTACATGGATCTTTTCCCTTGCGGTAATTCATATTTAATTCTTAGAGATCCATGTGGTTCAAGTTCTATGTTAATTGATGCTTTTGTAAGACAAGGCATAAGAGACAAGACGCAATCATAAGACAAGCTATTAAACGAATAATACATCTAGCATCAATGTTAATGAATGTAAGTCTATAAGTTAGACATTCGTTTAATCTTCGAATTGTATTAACTGTCTTCAGGGTTTCTATCCAGGTATCTATTTCTCTAACAGTATCTTATGCAAAGTAAAACTTCCCGAGATTTTAATTTTGAAGAAGATAATGCGTATCAACTATTGGTTCATCCTTTGCTTGTTTCAATGTGTTTCCCTCGCTACAACTAAGTAACAAATAATCATTTTATACCTTCTGTATAATTTGGTTAGTTGCATATTCTCTGAAATTTGGATAATTTGTTAAGCCTTTGTTCAACTATATACTAGTTAACTCGGAATGCTTTTGAAGCCTGGTGGTCAAATCCCAAGTCTCATTGCAGTCGTTTCGTAGTTCTTTTGAGCTAACACTGACAAAACACTGCTTTCTATTGGAATTGTTGCTCTTGGTTGGTATCAACTGACCCACACAGCATGACAATCTGAGGATATTAAAACCTTGTGTGACCTCCATTGACGTTTGAACATCCTTAGTTCTAGTAATTATTCCCCAGTTTAAGATTTCACTTTGAGCCATAACACATAATGGATAGTAATCAGACTCAGAAACAATATTCACTCTAAATAGCACAGCAGAATCCTTTGGAAACCACTTTATCAATCACAGAATCAGATATTTCCTTTGCTAATGTATGTTATTGGCAACGAAAATGTGATTTTGTGTTCAATTGTATTTAATTAACATGTATAATTTCTGCATTTGGTAGGGGCTGTAACATCAACATATTCTTTAATTCTAAAGACAAGTATATATTTTTATACATTTGGTGTGGAAGACATAGAGATTGTGCGTACTAATATAAAAATAAGCAATACAAAGCTATTTAGTTAAATTAAACCAATATTTAGTTTAATGAATTGTCCGTATCATAAGTATTAATGCGTACAAAATAACTTTTTTTTGTATTTTTTGTTACAAATTGAGCACACAAAATATGTACTTACATACCAAGCATAAGTACATTTCACGTAATTCAATTCTGCTATCCTCCCATAAACTTTAACGTCGGAAATTCAAAAATATTGGTTCGTGAAAAATAAATTAACGTTTAAATATATCACTCTAATGTCATCATTATGTTCTTTCCTCATAAAAATCATTGAAATGTATCAATAAACCCATAATTGATTCTTGTCTTAATGGCAATCCTTACTTTGAATATCGATGTAAAAAAAAATATTTTAGCAATTGAGAAAGTAATTCACCTATTCATGAAATAAAAAAAGAACCCTTAATGTTCTCCATTATCTATTATCCTTTCCTTTTACATCAATATTGAAAACCCTTTTCAGAAGTATTCTTTTTTCCTCATTTGCCTCCATGAAAGGAAAAGAGGCAATTATCCATTGGTAAAGAACATCTGTGCCCGTAATGATTCTTTTAATAGATGCACTATTAGCAAAAAGTGGCCATCCATGTTTTGCCTCTTAACGTAAAGCTACGTGATTTGGAATTAGTTTGATAAAAGAACAGAATTGCTGAATTTAAATAACATTTAAGAGAGTTAATGGGATAAGTACATTTTTTTAACGTAACATTTATCTTAATCTTTTAGAATATATGTTCTGACAACTCTGCTTAATCTACGATAATATGAAAACTTAAATGCTTCAAAAAATAATATTTAAGAAAGAAATATAATTGTAAATTATAGAAAATTTAGTGTTGCTTGAATTGTACACAAGACAAACATATTTGAAAAGGTTTGGAATTTTCTCAAATATTATATGTAGGTTGTACACTTAAAATAGATTGTTTTATGAATTTTAATGTATATTAAATAAATAGGATATACTCTTCAAGCATATATGTTTAATATGGATGTAGAGTATTCCGAATTACAAATTTAACACTTAAGAATACATTTAGAAAAGAAGTTAGATAGTATTTTTATTGTGAAAAAGATATTATTTTAACGCTGATCACTGCAGCAGACTATCTTTTAGATTCTTTTACACAACAATTTGCCACAAAGCTTTTCTCCTCTGTCTTATGAATTCACATATTACATTTCCTGTATTACACTTGATGAGAAATTTATTTTATTCATTTGTTTATTTATTTTTTACTAGGGAAGATCGAGCTGACGCAGTAAAGTCTTAAGTTTTGTACAACGACTTTTCCGGGAGGACCTTTCCTAGAAAAACCCCCATTTTTCAAAATCTTCAAAAACTTTATTTAATTACATCAAAATTTAAACCTTTTTTCTAACATAAAAAAACCCCAAAACTAGAAGATATGCCCCTGATTTACTGATTGACAGAACGAAATGCACAAGAAGAAGAGAATCCCCATGACATGAGATCACATACTGACCAACATCGCTTTGTAGCGCAGGTTTGGGCTGACATGGTTTTTGACCTCTCTAAGTCAGGACTTACTTGTTGCCAACACATTTAGTAACTACAGATTACCTCATATTTTTACAAGAGCTGCTACCAAGCTTACTTGACGCTGTACCACTAAATGTTAGACGTCAAATGAGGTTTCAAATGATGGGACACCTTCCCAATATGACAGATGTGTTCATGAATATTTGAATCGTGTTTGGTCATCGATGCATTCGAAGAAGTAGTCGACTGACTCACTGATCACCATCTTCTCCGAAATTAAGCAGCATAGATTTTTTTCCCGTGGTACCACTGAAAAGTGCTGTGTACGCAACACCTTTGGATTCCGAAATGGATATGTTAACAAGAATCGTGTGTGCTGCAGCGATTATCCAACAAAATCCAGGTGTATTGAGTGAATCTGCCAGCCCATAGTCTGACGGAGTAAACCATGCATCTCTATAAATGGCGGGAAATTTAAAAAGCTTTTGTAACATTTTCAAACTTATCTATCACAGCTAATGTAACAACTTTTAACAGTATATATTTCAGATGATCCTAGTCTTGAGTCATCGTTTCTTGTACAAGCCATACTACTTTCCCATAACGTTTCCGACCATTGGTTGCTGTACAAATCTGAATCCTTGCGATGTTCCCTACTTCCCCTTAAAGTTCGCTTCAGAAATGCTGGAACATTCTTCATACATACCTTCAAAATCGAGCTGAAACAATATTAAACCTTATACAAAAAAAAAGAAAAGGAAAGATGTTTAAAATTAATAATTGGAAACAATGACAAGGAAAAAAGGATAAAAATGGATCTACTCAGAAAGGGTTATTGAATTGTGTTCGTGTGTGTGAACATTGTTCAGAGCTGTTTGAATGTAAGATATTAATATAGTATTGTTTATAACAGTTGTGAAAAATATTTTTATCCACGCAGGTTTGGAAATTTCAAAAGAGTTTTTACAAACGAAATTCTATTGTTTAAGAACATTGGAACGCGTAACGTGCCGAATCTCCAAAGATCCATAAAGACTGTTGGCGGTTATTTTATTATTGAATCGGTGTATAAGTATTAGAGACACGAGCCATTATTAGTCAGAAAATGAATAATGATCTTGAAACATTAGTTCATTTTAATTTTAGGAATACGTTTTTGCCCAATTATTTCCCTTGCCCCCAAGTAGTTTATATAAAGGTTTTTCTCAAGAATGATGCTTAAAATGTAGTGGAAGGTTCTATAAGGTAAGTGAACGTCTGATACAAGGGAAAATTATTTTTTACACCAAATTTAAATGGTTAGCACTTACTTAAGTTCAAAGAAAGGGAAGTAATATTTTTACAATGAACTGCCTGCACATTTGTGAACCTGTTAAGGTATCCGTCTAGGTTGAAAAAGTGCTTTTTCGGCGTTTGATGTTTGGTGTTGTTTGGGTTATTAGGGAAAACAGAAATTAATTATTGAGGAAGAAGGTCTAATACATAAAATTAGTGAGTTTTTTAAGTTCTTTTTATAGCATTTACTTTATCTAACTACTAAAAATATTTTTTTAGTTCGTTTTTTGAAGAATGAACTTTTCATGATACTATGTGCACGAAAAACGGGATATTTTCTAAATAATCCAATCAAATGCAATGAAATTTCTTACTTATATGCTGTGGTCCTTTCAGAGTGTAACAATCCGCAGGTTTTACGACAGTTACATTTAGTCACATTTTACAGCCATTTTTAGCTTAGAACATGCAGTAATTATGACGAAAAATCAAGACCATCAAATTTAAATGCTAATAAAATATTTATTTCTTAAACTATATTTTATCCTGTAGTTTGTGACACTTCAGAGGGATCAAGAAGCATATTAATGACGTTGAAATTGCATAATGTGCAATTTATTTTTATATATCACGTTTTTCTTAAATTAAAAAATTTTGCTAAATTTTCCTAAGAATAATTTTTTTTTCAAAAACAAAAGGGCTACACACATGTTACTTATTTAATAGTTATGACTTTTTAAGCCTATTTATGTTCTTTAAAACAACAAAGTTATTCAGAAAATCAATTTTTGAAAAATTTATCTCCGAACCTAGTCGGATACCTTAAAAATCCAATTTTAAATTATAAATAATTCGGTATGGGGTAAATAATAATCAATAACTCTTACTTTTTTTTTATTTTAAAGTCATGTTCCCAAGATTTAGGTACAGTTTGTATAAAATCTATTCTAAATATAGCTTTAAAATTTTGCAGAGTGTTTACAAATATAACAGATCATATAGTAAATGCTGCTGTTGTTGTTACTAATCCCAGATTCCCTAGCATTGCTAGACAATCTCCATGAATCCAAAAATGTCTAGAAAATTCAAAAACAGAAGATAATTCTGAAGGATATCGTCCTTTTTAAAATCCAAACATATCAAGACCTGAATAAGGAATGTAATTGAGTTTTAAAAACATAAATTTAAAAAAAAAATAATTTTAAAATAATCTATTTTGTGATTTAAATTAACTTTAAATCTTAAGCAGAGATTGCGCTATATCTAAAACTTCTGAATGTTTATTAAAAAAATCATTACTCTTCATTGAAAGGTTTTACTCTTATAAAATGCATAATATCAGAACTATAGGTAAAAAAAAATTTTGAGGATAGTGTACCGGAATCACCAAATTGCTTTATTAGAAAATTCCAAATAATAAAATTTTTATCTATGATTTGTAAAACAATATTCTTAATACAATATAAATCCTTAACGTAATTAAATAGATTGTTCTATACATCAATTTTCAGATTTTAAATTGAAAATTTCAAATTCTAGTATATTTAGAATTCATTTTAAGGTGCCTGACTAGTTGCGGAGACATTTTTTTTTAGAATTTTGCTGAAAATTTATTTTTAAGCTCATTTTTTATTTAATTATAACTGAAAACGAATAAAAATCACAAAATATTTCTTTCAATGTATTTTGTTTTTAAATATGGCCAATTTTAGGTTTAAATTAGACGCTATTTGCACGTTACGTTAAACATATTAAAATAAATTCTAATGCATAACATTTTAAAAAACCCATATAATTTTACTCAGAAAACAGCTACTAATGAATTGACTTAATATCTTTGAAAATTTTAAATTTATTACTGAACTAGAGGTCAAAAAATGCACGCAAGGGAAATTTTTCAAAAATTTCGCATTTATCACACAGAAAAAAAATCATAAAAAAAGTAAACATGCTGTTTTTCCTTAATCCTTACGTCACAGCATACATACTATAATAATGCACAATTATACAAAATTTCAGACAATTATCTACAGAACCTTTTGAGATATCATGCTTACCGTGTTGTAAAATATAAAAAACCTGTTTCAGAGAAAAATGCATTTAACGATTTAAAATTCAAAATTTTAAAAAATATACTACTAAAAAAACCTAAAACCTCTATATAACAAAAGAACAAACCTTTTCTAAACAATTATGAATATTATATACTTTTATCTTTTAATATTTTTAACAATTTTATAGTGTCAAAAAGATTTTTCTTAAAGACTAAGTACAAAGTTTACGAAATACAGATTAGACATATAAAAAGCACTTTAAAAAAAACCTTATTGCCTTAAAAAAACATTTTACATAGAAAAACAAATAAATATTATTCCATATTATTTTAGAAGTTAAGAAATATTTAATACGAAATA
This sequence comes from Trichonephila inaurata madagascariensis, assembly GCA_019973955.1. Taxonomy (NCBI): domain Eukaryota; kingdom Metazoa; phylum Arthropoda; class Arachnida; order Araneae; family Nephilidae; genus Trichonephila; species Trichonephila inaurata. The sequence goes on along the minus strand of BMAV01027739.1, from coordinate 24,383 downwards.
TATTTGTGTTGTTTTACCAGTAAACATTCACGAAAAAGCTCTTAAAAATATTGTTTATCACAAAGGTTATCATAAATTAGAATAAAAATCATGCAAATGAGTACTTTAAAACCCTCCATATGAATATACTAAGCCTTCTGTTTTTTCATCCTTAATACTTTTTGTTTTCCTTGGTGATTTTCTTTTCTTTCGAGACAATTTTTGCAATCGGTAAAGAGTGTCTTAAAGATGTTGAAACCCGTTGTTTATCAAATTTAAATAACTCTTGAGCAACACTTTCAGGAAGGGAACCCTTAACATTTCGAATTACTGATAATATACCACCATAACCAGAATTAAAAAGTATTAGAGCTAATAATGTACCCAAACAAAATGTTTTCAGTCCAATAAATATATTTTTGGGAACAATATTCCACAAAATGTTGTTATAACTTTTGTTACATCTTTGTGTCTTACCATGAAGACATTTTTTTCAACAAAGTTTCATTACACAGTTTTAGATATGTGGGCTTTATTTGGTTTATAATTTCATTAGGAAGTCCTAGCTCAATTTCTTTGAGGGGACTCCCAGCTGCTTTTGTCCTTTGGTAACGACACCAACTCTCAGATTCTTCAGGACACTGTCCATGCAATGCATTGTTTTTCCAGATACACAGTGGAATACACTACTCATCATGTTTTGTAGATTACCTACTTTGCTTCGAATAGCTATTCCATAATAGTTCTGGATTCTGTCAATTTTTTTATCAGTGAATTAATTTTACTCTCCCAAACCTTTCATCGTTTTTTTAAACTGACGCAACTGTACATGGCTTATACACTAGAGTTTGGTTACTTTATTAATTCCATAAAAGTTTTTAACAGATTCATATCCTTTAGAGTCCCCATCTCCATAGTATTCATAGTATACATTTGATCTCTCAAATGTACGGTAGGCTCCAACAACCTCCATGTTCTCCGCGGAACCTTTATAGTTCGAACATACATGTTTCGATGATTGGCTATTGCCTTTCGCGCATATGTGGCAATATTCCGTCATAACGTCAATGTCTAAAATTTTACCGGTGTCAACTGATATGGCACTTACACGCCCATTCAAAGATGAGTAGCCTCTGCGTTGCCTAGTACCATCAATAGATATTCCTATTTAGTGAAACTATTTTAGCTTTGATTTCACTTAATGCAGCGTTGCTGTTTTCTTGAACAACACATTCAGTTGCTTTCAACGGTTTCCTTTCTTGATTGCGGAAAGCAAATTTTGACAGGAAAGGTACACAGAGGAAAGCACATAACTTTGCCAGCTGAAAATCCTTTCCCGATTATCCTTAGCCCAAAAACAATTGAAGAGTTTATAAGACAAGAACCTTTCATCTTCTCTGTCGTAGGGAAATTTTTAAATAAGGAGCAGTTTTTGCACTTTAGGTTCATATGTGAGCATAATTCACTGTCAGAGTCTTCTATAAGTTTCAAGCACTGAGAATAACAATCAGGCCAACAAACTATGGCAAAAAATGAAATCAAAGTTATCAAGATGACAATTCTATTGTCTTTATAAGTTTCAAACAATCTTTCTGAGAAAATTTTCAAACTTGTATGGCTTGATTCAATTTTTGGCTATAGCGGATTCAGTAGAATTGGACTCAGATGTGTGTTTAATCATTCTCAGTAATAGTAGCACGAATGATATAACGATTTCCAGTAAGTCGGCGCTTCTTAGACCTCCCAGATCTTGATTTAGCCATACTTAATCAATATTTTGTCTTAAAAAAAAGACAGGTTTTTTTTATAAAATATATCAAAATAATAAGTTAAATGTGGAGCGAAGAATCGAGTAGCTAGAACATAAGCAAATCGAAAAATGACAACAAACCTGTAAAGTTGTTGGCAAATTTTACAAAAACTATTAAATAATTTTAAAAAATATCACCATATTCATTTTTAATATTACCAAAATTAATATTTTGTTAATAAATTCAATAAAACTCGAAAAAAGAGTAAAAATCTTTCAAATTCAAAGCACTTCCGGTTTCGATTTCTAACTTCCGATTCATTTTTGTTGTTCTCACCTGACATAAAAAATGCTATAACTTCGTAAATAATTGGTGTACAAGCAAATATAGGGTATTTTTAGAAAGAAGAAAATTCAAATATTAAAAATATCAAATACATTTTTTTGTCATTTTCATCAAAATTGATGATTTTGAACTAGTCAGGCACCTTAATTACTCTTTTTCTACTTCAACAATATAACTTTTTTCCATTTAAAATATCAAAGTTTTATGTCTCTATTCTTTTTAGTATTTTTACATTGAGTACTTATAAATAAAAACTAGACAAAAATTTTAAGAAACATTTTTTAAAAAAAATTTTTGTAACTATTCATTTAAATTTTCTTTAATTTTTGTACACAAAATGTAGAATTATCAATAAATTTAAACATATAATACAAAAAAAAATACTTTCCTTACATTGAAAAACATTGTATAATACTTATTACACACAAAACAGATTTTGAAGAAAGTGTACTTGTAACATAGTTATATCACATTTACTTAAAACCTTTAAAATTCGATGTTCTAGCGTACTATTTATCGAATTCTTATAAATAATGCATCTATGAATGTAGCAAAATTCTCTGTATTTTTTAAAAGTAAAATTTAAAAAAAAATTGCAAAATTTGAAGCATTTTACCGTTTTAATTTTTAAGGCAATAATTTTCCTACTTCTTATTTTTAATGGATTATCCCACTACATTTGAATGTAGAAAGAGTTGGGATGATCCGCGTTCGAAATGATTTCAATGCCAATGATCTTACAAAATTATTTAGTATTTATAGAAAATAATATAGCAAGAAACATTGCTAATTTAATCAGCTTTAATATCTTTGATAAATGTTCCAAAAGATTAAATAAATTTATTGGGGCAATGTTTAGGTTTGCCTTTCTACATGTCTAAACTCATGCATGTGATGAATTTCTCCATGTCTTGAACAGATGAAAACAGTAAGTATATATGAAAGGAAATTTTGAGATTTATTTTTGGAAAAATTCAATAAAATGCCACTTGACTAAGATCACATTTAGAGCTTCTATTACTAACAAATATTCTGACATCGTTAACTTCATCAAAGTACAACGAATTAAATGGGCAGGTCACGTTGTCAGAATGGACGAAGAATGCACCATAAAAAGTATTCATTCCAACCATTGGACACATGGATAAATGGCATGCCAAATCTAAGATGGATTGATCACCAGAAAAAGATCTCCTAGTATTTAGAACTAAAAATTGGGGAACACTAGCAGGAAGAAGGCTGGCCTGCAAAAGGCTTCTTGGGAAGACCAAGGCTCATCCTGGACTGCTGTGCCCCTGAGGAAGGAAGGAAGGAATGTTTAGTCTAAGAAACAATGTTAATATCTGGTAAATGCAATCGGATATCTACAGCATTAAACTAATGATTGCTCAGTGACTCAGTACTGTGCTCCCCGTACAAGGAGGATCTCATCGAATCAGAACTCATGCTGAATTCGGATTCCCGACTTTAGATTGTTCAAAAGAGATGGACCCAGTTCCAGTATGTTGCATATTTTAAGGGTTAAGGAGATATTATTAACCTTTTAACTGTCATGCCCGAGAAAAACTCGGGCACAGCACTGGTATTCGAAAATGTTACACCCGAGTATTACTCGGGGTAATTTTGGTTTGAGTGCATTGTATTGTTTTATCCGAATATATATATCGGGAGAGGTTTATTTCGGCTTCATATCTTTGTCAAACCCGACTGATTCTTGGGAAAAGTTAATGTACGCTCAATTCAATAGATGGCAGCACTTCATTGAAGATTTCAAAGGTTAGAGGTTAGAAGTTCTTTGGTTCAAAAAAAATTTGACAATTTGTGTTCCCAAATCATCAAAATAACTTGACAGTTAAGGATAAAAGTAATAAGAAATGGCCTATAAAATTGAAGTGATAGTATCCCATAATGTGTACAGTTGCTACTTTCATAAATGAATAATTGATTTCAGTTAAAATGTGTTCTTGGTCATCTAGTGGTCAAGATCACGGATCTAGGGCAGTATGTAATAAGTTCAAACTCAGTGCCGCTGAAGACCCGCCGTGTTGAGGGGACCGATGCACATTAAATCAGTCGAGGATCAAACGTCTTCCTTTTGGTGTGGTGTTTCGAAATTAGGAGAGGAGGTTCCAGGTTTTCGTAACGTTCTAGTCGTTTGATCATGGTCTAAAATTATGAGGTTTGCCGCCATTAACCTTTGCTTAGCTTCATAGTGAGACGTAAATATACATTCACTCTACCAAGAAAGAAAACAAATCATCTCTAAATGGAAAATTTAATTTAGTAAAAAAATAATTAAGTGTTTGTAATTTTCACAAAATTAGGAGGTACAATTTTATTTTTATTATTACATATGGCAAGTTCTGTATAATTTTTGGAAAACTTTATCTGAAATTTTAATATCTGCAACAAAACTACTACTTTTACAAAACACGTATCTTTTGAACACTTATTATTTTTCTATAAAGCTAACGTTTCCCTGGAACCAAGAACAATTCATGGATTTCTTCGTAAGATAACTCCCAATAGCAAAGTGCATTTTTACATAACGAACTTTTTTTGTGATTCAATTTTTTTTCTCCCTATGTTTTAGGTATTTCTGGACATTTCAAGTTATTCTCTATTAACATATTTTCTGGTGGTTATAAAGCGAGTTTTGGTGTATTGCAAAGATTTAAGGCATATATATTATAAAACATAACAATTTTTCAATAAAAGAAATCAACAGATTTTATGAGTAATTAAATTTAAGAACTCATGTGGTAATGTATGTTTAGGATCTGTATCTATAAAATAATGTATGTTTAAAATTACTCATATGCTTCAAATTAGAAAATGTCTATAAAATTCATTCATTTTAACCTTAAACTATTTTCGTAATGTTGAAAATGCAGTACATTCCTCGATATTCTTTTTATTGGTTTCCTTGCAGATTTTCTTTTTTGATGGGTAAGACATATAAAATACATAAATACTAATTTACGAAAAGGAGTGAATAATATATTTTTTTTAATATTTAGTGTTTATGAATTAAAAATTTTTATGGTTTATAAAGTAGATTAAAATATTAACCTCTATATAAAGAATTTTCAATGTAACGAACTTTTTTTCGATATTTAGCGACTTCGGTAAATAGAGGTCTGACTGTATTTTAAAATTTATTTTTGACGTTTTCTTTACAAAATTTAAAAGAGTGAAAATTATTAATATTTTTTCAACTGTTATTATCGAATAGTTTCTTTTATGTTCAAAAAGAAATCGAGGGGGAAAAAAACAACTGAAAATCGACAAGTTTAAATGAGTAGGTTTTACGAAAAGAAGCAAACAAGAATAAAAATTATTTTTTATATGTAAGGAATGTGTGAAGGATTTTCTTTAACGTACATGTTGACAAACTTAATCCCTTTGACTGAATAATTCCTAAAAGGTTTAAATTAAATGAGGATTAGTAAAGTCTCAAGCTTGACTTGGAACTTGAATAAGTGTCATTTATTTTTTACGCAGTGCCAAATGGATTTGTCGTGATTACTTTAAGAGTTAATTAGGATAACTTCCTTCATTTAAAATCTCTTATCATCCACTCTATTTGCTGTCTCCTTAGTTGGGAAGAGAATGCCCAAATTAATTTGGATGCACTGAGTACTATTATTTCTGGTTGAAGCCAGAGAGTACCGTTTTTTAATAAATATTCATTGTTCTAGCATAGTTTCCATACTTATATAAACTCTTTAAATGTAATATACTATTTTTATAATACATTCATTGAAATTGATATTATAATTTGTAGCACGTATTCTGTAATGTACCTAACATATTTTAGGTAACTTTTAATAGAAAAAAATAGCATATTATATTGGAATATCATATTGAATATTAAAATTTTAATAGAAACCTGATTCTCAAATACATATTTAGTGGCTAATAGAAATTTTAAAGAGAGGATCCTTATAAATATAAGTAAGAAGCTGAATATCTTCAGTTTTTATTATTATTATTATTTTTACTATTATTATTGCAAAATATTCAGCATCTCTTCGGATGTATTTAAAAGTTTCTTTCATTTAAAAATTCAGATAATTAGTAAAGAAAAACGTGTTTCCTTTAAATGCTTTAAAAAATGTACAATTAAAAAAAATATTTTTTTATGTGAATAAATAGAATTTAATTAAAAAAAGGGGTTTTTTTCATAAAATATAACAGTAAAATTATGAATAGATTTAGTTTATGTACTTCTTATCTTAAAAATCACTCTTATTACACAAGTGATCTTGACTATCCCCTTAAAAAAATAATATTAAACACTCTTAAAATTGTGTAGTTACATTTTACAAAAAATTTTTTTAAAAAAAAATCGTAGGAATAATTTGTGTGATATTGGTAACATTTTTTTTATTATAAGTTTAATAAAAAAATAAAATTCCGTGAAAAGTCGTTGTCATTTAACATAATAAGCTTACCATCACGAAAAATAAGTTACATAATGTTCAACATGCTTTTTGTGTTTGTTTTTCCTATGAAAAGTTTTTACATAAATCAGTGCTTCTCAAACTTTCAATACTCGCGACCCAATATTCAGTCATCATTTTCATCGCGGCCCCCTTCATAAAATAACATTGTATTGAAAATTCAATAATTCTATACTTTTATACTAAAGCTACAGTGTGACTTTAACCTCTTATGTGCCACCGACGTATATAAACGTCTCGCTCAGCCAAAGCATTAATCTTCTGGACGTATATATGCGTATTTTCGAAGTACGACCTTTTCTGTGCATTGCTATGCATAAAATTATTCCGATGGCTTTGGAATACGATAAAAGGACCTTGACGGTCTTTGCAAAGGATTTACTTATTTCAGAGGATTTTTTGCTTATTTATTTCTTTTCTCCTTCCCCCAAAAAACATCAAAATACGCGCGTCTACGTGGAAAACCGTGGCATTGGGGACCGAACCGCGTACCTTTTAATCAGCATTTAAGGAATTAATTATAAACCGTACAAATCATCAAGATAAGTGTTAATACAATCCGATGGCGTCACTGGTAATTATCAAACTTGTTCTTAACTTAGTATTGTTAAATTAATAATAAAATGCATTGTACAGTACAGATGCTTTTATAAGTGTATTATATCAGTGTAAATGTGTATTTTATATTTTATTATGTCAGAAAGTATTTTGTTTGCTTACTTTCAGTAAATTAGTAATGTTTTGAATAATCTTTAGTTTTCTACTTTTCAATATGCTCGTGCCCCCCCTAGTAGAGTTATCACGCTCCTCAAGGGGGGTGCGCCCCACAGTTTTAGAAGCGCTGACAGAAATCAAAGGAACTTATTATTTTAATAAGGTAAAATATGTTAAAAATTGTTTTAAAAGATAAGGGTAATTAGATTCGTTGGATCATAGAAACATGCAAGTTATATATGCGAAATCTAAGCAATATTTATTTTTTACATTTATGAAAAGAAAAAAAAAATCAGTTAGCATAACATTTAACAAAAAACAAATCTACAAAATCAATACACATTTTACACATTCCCATTAACAAGTCCATTACGCAGTAGGAAACAAAAGAGTTTAATTCAGTGAGCTAAAGAAAAGGTTTTGCTGATAATTTTAATATGTTTTAAAATCATTTTTGAATTTTTAGAGATTTTTCTTGCAATATATATATTTAGAGAAAAAACAAATTTTGTTACTATTATAGAGACATGAATCATTAATATATAACTATCGCTGAAGCATGCAAAAACAGAAATTGGGGTATAAACAAGATAATAGAATTTAAAATATATATATATATATATATATATATATATATATATATTTTAAATTCTATTATAATTATACAACATATCTGCATTATTATAAACGCTGTTGTCTTAGGACTGATATATATATATATGTGTAATTATGGTAATATATATATATATATATATATATATATATATATATATATATATATATATATATATATATATATATATATATATATATATATATATATGTATATGTATATGTAAATTCTGTTCAGAATTTATGTGGCAATTTTATTCATGCACTTCTATGAACTAATTAAGAAAAAAATCAATTTATTACATTACAGGATTCACAGCTGATGTTACATGTCCACATTGTGATGGAAATTGCATTAACAATAAAAAAAATCTCTTTTTAGCTTTATTGAAAACAATTTCAACATTTAGTTATTTTTTCCTTTGTAATAAAAATTAATGTCTTACAAGCAAGTGAAAATAAAAAAATAATGTAGGCGATAAAATTTTTAAATAGTTTGCATTATAGCTAATTTTTAGCACATAAAAGAAATTACTCCATGCATTAAGCTAAACACTGTACTAATTAAAATTTTAATGCATCTTAAATAAGATAGCTTTTTTTTACTTTAATAATTTAAATAAAAGAACGTTTCACAGAAATTGAAACATTGTATTATTTATAAAGGAAGTTCAGAATTCCGAACCTTGAGCTTATTTCCTTTTATTCTTTTAAAACCATCCTTAAGTAGAAATTATTTTAAGAAATTAAAAATAGAGAGAGAAAATTATATTTTTAAATATATATCGAAGCAATCTCACAAAACCATTTTGAACTGAGATTTTTTTTCCGTGCACGTGCAAAAATGCTTCTTTTATTTTTCACTATTAGGATAACGAAGTACCTGACAGTGTTTCTTCTATGATAGAATCTGGGGAGTTTGGAGGACGAGATTGCAAGAACATTTCCGGATTCTAGGAAAAATGAGCCTTAATTTAACTTAATGTGTGATATTCATGCAATACCTGAGGAGCAACTGCTGAAATTATTCACTTGAAATCAAAACAAGAGAGAAGAAAGGATTTATGCTATGGCACTGGCTTTTACAAACCTTTGTCATTTGAAAACTTCCATGCATGAAGAAATTTAAGGGGAAATCGTTCTTTATATTTTAGAAGGCATATACTTGTGAGCAAAGTTTTTCTTCAATACATTTTGACGGGGATTTACGTGATTTTCTAATAATCCTCTCGGGAAATCTTCGGGACTAACATTTGAGTTATTTCACAGCCATCCCTCTTAAGAAGAAACCTTGATATGCAGATTAGCTAGTATATATAGTGGAAATGTAGTAATCGCAAGGAAGGAAAGGAAGCTGAGTTGCTGAATGCAGTGCTGTTACGGTAAGGATCGGAATTTAGACGTGTGATTGTAATCTGGGCTTTAGCTATTGAAATAAATTAATGAAGTTAGGATTCTTAATATAACTTGGAGTAAACTTCAGCTATTAGGATTTCATGCGCTTATTCACATAGGTTTTTGAGATATCGTTATACCACTCTAGAATTTCCCTCTATAGTTATCTTGTCTTACACAAGGGGAGTAATTATTTTATTTATTTTGTAATTTATAAAGTAAAAAAAAAATAAAATATGTAGCTTAAATCACTTATAAGTAAAATTATTTAAAATTATTATTAATTAAAAATTATTTAAAATTATTATTAATTAAAAATATTAAAAATTATTAATAATTAAAAATAGTAAAAATTATTATAAATTAAAATATTTAAAATACTTATTAAATAAAAATATTTAAAATAATTATTAATAAAAATTATTAAATTAATTATCATTTATTAATACCGATTAATAAATTATAGTTTATTATAATGAATGAATTACTATTTATTATAATTAATTAATTATTATTAATCATTAATATTGATAAGAAATATTATTAATTTATTATTAAAATTATTAATACTTTCTTATTAAAATTCTTATTAATTTATTACTAACATTATTATTAATTTATTATTAAAATTATTCATTTATTATTAAAATTATTCATTTATTATTAAAATTATTGTTCATTATCAAAATTATGATTTGTTTTGAGAAATATTATTAATTTATTATTGAAATTATATATTTAAATAAATTTATTAAAATTATTTAAATAAACTTTTAGAAATTAAATAAATTTATTTGAAAAAGACCTATTAAATATTTCATAAATTTATACAATAATTAAATTAATAATATATAAAAACATATTGAATTATATTAATTATAAAATAATTAATTTAATAATAATAATATATTTTATAAATTATTTTATATTATACATAATATTTAATTTATAGTATAGTGTGTTACACATTATAAAACTATTTGTAACTAATTTTGTTGTAAAATATTATTTAATATTTTTATATATTTTATTATAAATATTATTTATTAATATAAAATTATATTTATAAAATTTAATATAATTAATTATATATTTACAGTAATTTTTTTTACTTTATAAAATACAAAATAATTACAAAAATATCATTTAATATTTAATAAACCTTTCATAAATAAATTTATTTAATTAAAATTAATTAAATGAATTGAAGAAAAAAAGTTGATCGCGTGGAATCAAACCCTGACCTTGCGTATAGTAAGCAGACGATTTACCAATCAAGCTACGAACTCGTTGCGGGAAATTAAAATTTAATTGTATAAAAGTTAAGTATGAATTTCAAAGTCTGATTTCTCCCAATGGACTGGCCATTCGGCGGAATTACATTTAGGGGTGAACACCCTAAAGGAGTTTTACTATTACATCAAGTCTCGATCCCAAATGAATTTCCTTAGTCGTGCCCTCTCCTTGTCAGATTATTATATTTGGTAATAATGAATTGGATTTCTCATGACTAGTTTGGGTCATCAATCTTTACTTCCTACAAATTTAAATCAAGTAGATGAAGAGATAGCTTCCCCAGGTGGGAGACCATTACAGCATTTAAATAGTATAAAACAAGTATAGATGCAAGTTGTCTAACATTAACTTGTAAGCAGTGATGAGAATGAAACAAGCAATGTCACTCTTATTTAAAAAAAAAAAAATGTAGAAAATAATGTGATAGGGTACATTTGTCTATAATTAAATCTGCTTGCAGCTGTAGACAATATCAAATTAGCACAATAAATAAACTGAGTAAAATTGCCATTATTTTAGTTAGCATATTTATTATTTTTCATAATGAATACAATAATTTTAAAATGTTTGTCCACCCGGTATCATCTCCTCAGACTACGTAGCCCTCGAGACAAAAAAATTGCTTAACCCTGCTCTAACAAATACTCAAGTATCTGAAGATATTACATTTTAAGAAGCACTTTAAAATTTGACGAAGTCCTTCGTCCAGTTTAATATTTATCAATAAGAAGAAATACTAATAAATAATAATAATAATAATAAATAAAAAAAAACGAGGACATAAAGTTTAAATTTTTCACAATATTTCCTATGTAATGCAAATATTTCTTTCAAAATCCCATGTAAATGGGGTTCGTAAAATTTAATTTTTGTAAAAAGTATTATATCAGTAAATATAAAAGATATTTTTGAGTTTTTGATAATTATTCATATAATGTATGTAATTTTATTGCTTCAGAGCGTATGCATGATACAAATTGTGCTATACAATATCATAAAAGTGTCAAAAAATGAAAGCATTAAAAATTTAATACTTATTTCAATGCTGAATTTTGCTTTTCGTTCCTGTGTTATTTATTTCATATAAAAATGCTATAGTGCAATTTAATAAATTATATTTTATCATATTGTTAATGTGAACGATATGGTATACATTGACATTTATGGCAAATATGTTATTACTTTGGCTTTATGAGGTACTTATAATTACTATTTTATGAAGTACTTAAGTATATGCTTTAAGCAATGATCATGTGAATGTTAAAGGAGCGATAGTCGATGCGACATTTGCCAATGACTTTGAGGTGCTTTATAGTGCGACATTATTAAAAAAAATCACTTATGTTTGATCTGCCCAGACAAAAAAACAAAAAATAACAAACAAACGTAATTATTGTATTGTATAGTTATATTATAATTATTGTTATTTTTTTCGGGGGGCTTATAGAGTGGAATATTTTCATAATTTTTTTCCGTAAAAGGCAAACAAAAAAGAAACAAATTTAAAATATTTCTCTCAGTAATAGCTTAAGACAATACGCGAATTCAATCTTGAAATAGAAAATAAACTTCTCTATATATACGTTTAATTGAAAATTTTGGTCTGTAAAGATCATTTATTTTAAATATTATTCAAAAGAACGAAAATAAAGAAACTATTTATCATAATCGTTGATTTCAAAGTTTCCGATTTAATTCAAGTATTTTATTGATGAGTATAAAAGTTATTTTAACGTAAAAGCTTTTATTACTTAATTGTTTTACCAGACCAATTTCTATCAATTATCTTTAAATTGTCTTTACCAAAGTAAAATACCATTACTGAAAAAAGCTGAAGAAAGCATTTCATTTTATACATATATATATATATATAAAATTATTTATACAATCAAACGTTTAGACCAATCACAACTTTGCATGCAATCTGATTTATCTAATACCAAATGAATGAACTTGGTGTAGATTATGAATCATTTGGATTGACATGGCATTAGTGGGTGTTGTGCAATATAAAGGTAATTGTTGTATTAAATATGAGAAAAAATCGTTTCATTTAGAATTGAATTATTGATAGAATGCTTTTGGTGATTTTAATGATTTACGCATTCATTTTGAAAAAAATTGGTTTTAATTTGAACTTTCGGATTTTTGACATTTTTCTACCTAAGGATGGTGTCATTTTTTGGTGTTTGAGGGTTCACTTATATTAGAAATTTAATTGTCTTAAAATTTTAATATTTAATATAAATATCTTTCAGAATGCGATGGCGAATGTTTAATTTTTTCAAGTTTAATGGTTTTAATTTTTAAATATTTAATTTTAACTTTTTAAATTTTTAATTTTAAATTTTTGTGAATGGATAATTTAAGATTAATTTACCAAGTTCAATAGGGAAGGTTGGCCATAAACAGTTTAACCCATTATGTCCTTATGAGGTTGCACTGTATATTTTATATATTTTTATTTTATAAAAAATTTTAATTTTGTTTGAAAACGTTAGAATTTGTCTTCTATATTGCCATGATATTCTGAAATGGGTTTTTATGTTATAGGATTCATTTAGTTTCATTTTTTTTTTATTCCTGTGTTGTGATTGAATTATATATATTTAATATATATATATATATATGTGTTAGAGAAAAATATATTTTATGTACGCTTTATATATGTAATCCAGAAATTAGTTTTCTAAAGAATTACACTTTAACAATTGAAAAATATTTTTTTAAAATTCAAAAGCAATACCAAGAGACATATTTCTAAATTTTAATGTGAAAATTTTTTTAAGCAGTCTGATTTTTTTTCCTTTTAAAGAAATTTCCAATTTATTCAGGCAGCTATTTTATTTTTAGTTTTCCCATTTTACATATAATCTTCTTTCAAAATATATTTTCCTTATCTATGAGAACGGATACATATTTATTCATTATTGGTCTGTCACTTATTTTTCCTTTTAGAAGCCTATCCTACGAAGATTAGATATTCTTCAGTGCTTCAATTCCCAAGGATTTGCGAAATATATATTTTCGAGTGAATTCCGAATCCGAGTAACAATAAAGAATTTAAACTTTGTCGAGGATTCTGATTGCCGTTTCTCTTAACTCCGTTTTTCTTCCTTCAATGCCGTGATTGATCCATTATGTCTCATAAAATAGGAAAATTTTCCATTTGTTACAGCGAAATTGCTTGAATATTGTATTCTTTATATGAATACTACATTTCAAATCAGGCTTCAATACTCTCATATTTCATATGAAAATGACCTTTTAGTCCGTTCTAAAAAAGATGTGGAATATTTGTTTCTCGGGAACAGAGACTTAAGTGGCATTTTTCGTGAAGGAATATTGATGTTATCTAATGTTCTAGGATACGTGAGTTGAATAAGTATTGAAGATAAAAAGCTCCTCAGTCAGAATATTGAAACGAAAGTGTTTTTTACGAAAAGGCATATTTCAAAATGTAAAGAAAAAATAAATAAATAATTCGAAAAATGACCTTACTAATTCTTACAAAAACTACAGTTTAAATTGTTTTAAAAAACAACTATTATATTCGCATACAGAACTATAAAATGTGTAATAAAACAGTGTTGGATAAATCTGATAGTTAAAACTTATACTATTATACAGAACATACACAAAAAAATTCAGTTAATTATTTTCAAAACTTTCTGAGAAATTGCTGTCCCCGTTTGAGCATTTTCAAAAAAACACATTGCAAATAAAACGCATTTTAAAGTATGACATCTTGCTTAAAGTAGTTATATCTGATTTTACTAAAATACTTGTAAATTTCTTTTTAGTGAACGGAAAAAAATAAACTTGATACTTTTATAAATATAATAAGATGATCTATAAAATAAAATCATAAAAGAACGTCAATGTTTGGCAAAATTCACAATTTTAGGGTAGTTGGATACCCTAACTCGATGCAGAAAAAAAAATAAAATTTACATTTATAATAGAAACTCAGAATATCTGTCTTGTTCTTGGAAGGAATGCCCAATTCCTTAGCGCATATTTTGAGAAAGATGTTTTAAGAACCTGGTGGATTAATTTTGTGCACCATTTAAGTTTATAACAATGCCCAGATATATTGCTAAATGTTAACTAATTAAAATCTATTATTTAAATAATCATTCGGAAATAATAGAAGGAATAATCATATCAAGGAAATGAAATAGCCGAAAATTTCCTGGGATGGGTTGATCGCCAAATTTCTTCAGGCATGACCGTGGTCTCAAAACTTGTAAGTTTTTTTCTACCTTTTTTCTAGAAACTAGTTAACTCATTTTTTTAATAATGCAACTTATCGTTGCTTAAGTTAATTTTATACACCGCTATCGACCGCTGGTTTAAAACTTAGACCTACAAATATTTTATACGTGATTGTCAGCTATAAGATAATTGTAACTGAGGAAGTATTTATAGTTACCCAAAAACTGTACATTTCTTATTTCATGCATTTGGTGACATTCGACTAACGACTGACCTCGTAAATTGAAATCGTGGTCAATTAAGGAGTACGACGCCTAAACTACCAAATGGTTTTTCTAACTTCCAAACATCCCTATTGTGGAAGTCTTGGTTCTATAAAATTTTGATTCATGAAACCCTTAATTACGACAAAAAAAAAAAAGTATATCTTCAAATCATTAGACTTAAATTACAGAGCCTAAGTTAAGGGGATGGTGGACTTTGAAATTGGCGAAAATCGCCTAAAATATAGAAATTTTTTTTTTATGAATTATGATTTTCGTGAGTTCACTGAACCATATGCAAGAAAACCGTGATGTGTCTAAGTAATTTTATTAAAAGTTATATACTTAAAAATTTAAATGGACCCAAAATGTAAACAAAAGCATGTGCTTAGGGTTGTCATAATTTTTTTGAGGTTTTTTTAATATTAGAATTTCATTATTTTCGTGTTTAACAACTACGCATTTTAACTGCAACCTTAACTGTTCTATCGTTGCTTACTTCATTTCCACTTGTTTACAAAAGTCGAAAGTATTGCCTGTTTTAAAATTGCACATCTTTGATCGCTGTCTGTTTCTTAGTAATATTTATCTCTTACGGAATTACATTTTTGTATCTAGTAAAATCCAAAAGCTTCTCAAAACATCTACAATTGTCCTGTATTTGCTTACAATGGATATTAGTAGTATGCCATCGAAAACCTAAAGGTAGCCATCAAAAGAAGGAGTTTGTGTGCATCCAAAGTACAAAAAGAGATGGGGAAAAAAAAATCACATGCAAAGTGATTTTGATAGTACTGTGTGTGTGCTAAAAACTCTGATATTATTCTGCTTGCTGAAAATTCAAATTACATATGCATACCGAAAACTCTATTACTGATGAAGGTTCAGATGTTGCGAAATGAACAATATCTGAATGCAAGTGCTGTGAAAATTTCAGATGTTTCCTTCTACATCACGACAACTTTTGTCCTAGTGAGAAAAGTACATGTTTTGATGAATAATGATATGTGGTCTTCTTTTATGTAACATAAAATGTGATGAATGTGATATGTGCTCGATGTTGAGTGTAATGGTGCTTATGGTTTTTCTTCAAAAATAGAACCAAATGTAAAAAGCTGCAAAAAATATTTAATTTGCATTTCTAGCCCACGATGATGATAGCAAATGTTTCTGAGGGCAAATAAAAAGCTCAAGCTGAAGCTTTTCTAAAAATTGGGAAAGGTCATGCAGCATTAGAACTTTTTCTCTATGGCTATTGGCATTCATGCAATGGATAAGAAAAACATTCTCAAAATGTTTACTTAAATTATATGAAGAAAAGTGTAGTTTTAAAGAAGACATTCTTGAAATTTCCGGAAAGTGGTCCGAAACAATTACATGAAGATTTGCTCGGCGCATTGTTAATGGTACAGAGACATCACCGTTTCATATGATGGAACATGGCAGAAAACGGGGAATTCATCATTGTACGGATAGGAATCGTTATCGATATTTTGACTGGGCTCATTATCGCAGTGATTACGAAATCCTTTCCAAATATTGCCCAGAATGCACTACCGCAAAAAAGGATCTTGGAGAAAATAGCGCTGAGTACTCCATATGGTACAAATCACACCAAGAAGAATGCAGCTGAAATTATGTAGGATCTTCTAATGGCATGGAAATTGTGCTGCAGAAATTATATGGAAAAAGATCCATTAAAAAATTACTGTGGTATGCGATACGTGAGCATCTTGTCAGATGGTGATGCCAAGACCTATCAACATTTATCATCATTAAATGTGTATGGTAGACTGCATAAAATTCGTGTTAGCGAATGCATTTCAACTACGTGGCAAAAGGCTTGCACAGGACTCGTAATAAAAATTTCAGAGTTGTGAGTAAAGGTATCACCATTGGTGGGAAGTGGAAAGAGGGCAACCTCAAAGAAAATACCATTGTGAAACTGACTAATTTTTACGAAAAGCTAAAAAAAGAAAATGCACCGATGTAAGAAAATAAAGGGCAATTTTTGCTTATTGTTTCATTGTTCATCAACAGAAAAAACTAAAAGAAGTAAATGCCCACTGTCGACACTGGTTTTTTTACCAGGGCATTCAAAAATGAAACCCTATGTCCCATTCACGATGAAAACTAAGTTTCGAACAAGTCCGGGAAAAAAATACTCCGTATACGGCTGAAAACGATGAGCTTTTAGAAAGATGCAGTGCGGGGAAAACCGGAATGCCAACGAAAGATCCACAGTGTCATTTGAAAACGCCCAAAAAAAAACTTTTGCGCGACTTGAAATGTGTGTTATATCTGCCATAGGGGATAAAATTTTGGGTTTCAAGTTTAGCTATTGAGCACAAAGAGAAGTCCACATTTCCATAAAGGGATAAACGACGCAGCTCAGAGTAAAAAAAAGAGTTCAGTGATTGGAAAAAAAAAGAATCAGTAATAAATTGGCCAAACATCCAAAATTAAAAGGGAAATTTTAAAAAAAGAAGGTGAAACATATGGTTCTGGCAAATTTAAATGTTTTTTCCAATAAATTAATATTTAGTCTATCACGAAACTTTTTACCAAAAAAACTGTATCATGTGAAACCATTTTATTCTTTTTTTAAATTTTTTTTTTTCTCTTTCAAATTATGCTTGTAAATAAAAAACCTAGAAAATAGTCTGTTATTAAAAAAATGGATGTTTAAATTATCAGAACAAAATTAAAAAAAGGTAAGGGGAAAAAACATTTTAAAATGACTTTTTCTCAAAATTTTTTTTTGCAGATTTACGTGTTTTAAAAATGTTCCATGCGTCTCAATTTTTTTTAAAATTTTTAAAATTTTCCCGGAAGAAAATACTATAAGACATAAATAAATTTATCCATTTAAAATTTTGACTTCATTTAGATATTTAAAATTTCATTTTTAACAAAATCTGATATTTTCGAAAAAAGTACAAATGAGCAAAAACCTTTAAAAAAATTAACCGGTGCATGAAATAGCTAAAAAACCCATTTATGTGTAACGTGTACTAATAAACAAATAATGTTAGACAAGTAAAAAAAAAAAAATTAACGAGGGAATTTTTTAAAAAAAAAATTTTAAATTTTTTTAATTTTAAAAAAAAAGTTTTAATTGAAAATTTTTTTAAAGATATATTTGATCTTTTATTCCAGGTTATGCCTTTTTCATTTTACTTAATAATTAAAAAATTTTTTTAAAGTCCACCGTCCCCTTTAAAATTAGAAGCAAGTCCGTTTAAGGCCCCTAGGGGGGCGGAAAACCCCCAAAAAAATATATCGAAAAATTGAAAAAATTTTTTTAAAAATGATTAATTTACTGAAAAAAAACGTAAAAAAAATTTCATTTACTAAAAAAAAATAAACCTTGGGGTATAATAATTAAAATGTATCAGTACTACCAATGTGTGTTTCATTAATTGATCCCTTTTGTTGAAAGTGATTTTTAAAAGGGATAAATGGGTAATTTCAAAATTTATTTTAGATTATAATAAAGAAAAAATTTTTTGAATATTTAAAAAAATTTTAAAAAAATTTTTTTGGCCAAAAAAAATTGAAAATCTTTTTTTAAATTTCTCCTTTTTTGAAAAAATTCTATTATAATAATATTTTGCTTGTATATAGCTCAACCCCTGAAAAGAGGCTCAACATGATTTTTTAAAAATTCCCTTTTTTTCAAAAAGTCCATTTAAAAATTATCGGCATTTTTGTTTTTAAATTCTCCCATCTGTTGTCAAAACATGAATCCATTTCTAAGTTACATATTTCAAAAATTTAGTCATCCCGAAAGAGGTCTGGTCTAAATTCATGCAAAATATTATTATAAAGAAGATTGTTCAAAAAAGGAGATATTTTTTTAAAAAGGGTCATTCTATGTTTATTTTTTGTAAAATATTGTACTTAAATAATTTTTTTTTTTATCATACATTCTTAAAACAAGTATATAAATTTTTTAATCTAAGGGCACTAAATGTCATAAATATTATCCATTTATACGTTTTTCAAAAAAAACGGGTTTCCGAGGTAGTCAGATCCCAAAGATAAGTTGAACAAATTTAATTCACAGTGGCCCTATGGGCATGCCTTTAAATTTATATGAAATTTTTATGCTTATCTTGATAATTTGTACGGATTATAATTCAAGCTGTATTGCAGCTTTAGAGTCAAAGTACATTATTATTTTTTTCAATACATTATTGTATAAGGGCGGGGTGATGGAAATTATGACTGAAAATTGGGTCACGAATACTGAAAGTTTTAGTAACACTGGCCTAAAAAGTCAATGCTCATAATTTAAAACTGCCTTTAAGAGAATTAGAAGTGTGTATGAAAAAAATACTAATACATAAACCCCCTTAACTTTCGATTAAAAGTTACGCGATTCGTTCAACAGTGACATCATTTTTCACATAGGTGCTCGGATGCGGTGTATTGGAGGAAAAAGAAATGTCATAACTAAGCAAATGCTTCTTTGAAATAAGTAATTTGTTTCATTCCAAAGCCTTTGGAAAAGATATACTGATAGTAACGTAAAGAAAAGATGGTATTTTGGAAAAACGTAGATAAACGTCCGATACAGTTAACGTACCGGTGGGGTTAGATGGATATATTCACACTGATGAAACTTTAAGAGTTAATATTCTCGCCTTCTTAATACTAAACTAAAAAGCGGGATTTTTGAATTTTATTGTTATAAAAATAGCAATAAAACTAAATAAAAAAAGAAAGAATGGAGACTTAATTCCATTTGAATGGAGAAATATGTTCAAAAACTGAATCAATTGGTTTTAAATTAAAATATTCGGTATCTTTGATATACTTGTAAACATACCCCAAGCAATTAAAACTGCTTAACTAAAAACAGTTTTAATGTGCAGTAATACACATTGAAAATAATAAAAGATCAATGGTTTTAAGCGTTTGTCAATGTGACTTTGATTTTATTGCTGACATAACTAGCATTCTCAATTATCACAATTTACAGTTAAAAGATGAGAAAATCGTAATACATTGTTATGGTTAATCGTTTTTAAGAAAAAAATCACAGTTAATGACCCTTACCTTATTTGTCTCAAATAGTATTTCTCTCTCTTTCTTGAATGCATTATACAATTTAGAGTAAAATACTATGTCTTAATTTTAACAGCTCTAGAGAAAGAGTATTTTTTTAAATTAAAATTAAACAACGTCTTTGGATCACGTTCTATGTGGATAAAAATTCCGAAATAATTTTGTTTGGAATCTTAAAAGAACAAAAGCTCGTTTGCCGTTTCTTCTGCGCTTTCAGCAAAGGGAACCTGTTGTGATTGAAAAAGACTTGAAGGCACTCGCCTATTGAGTTTTTTCAACCTTCACTTTTTTAATTGCCAGTATAGAGACGGAAAGAGGGAAAATAATAGGAAAATAATCAGACACTCGTTTGTCAAATCTTCTACTTTAGGCAGCGTGAGCTTGGAAAAGCAAAGCAAAGTTTTCTGGCGGTATTTGGGTTTTAACACTCACTTAGAGGAATACGTTCAATAGGACATGTTGTTCTTTCGATTCCCAGACACATCTCTATCTATATAAGGTTTTCTGAGCTTTAAATATACTTTCACAAAGATACAAACTATTGATACATCTTTGAAAAACACCAAAAATATTTCAGTAGATCATTAGCTTTATTATTAATGTCCACATCAAAATACAGTATAAAAGACCAGTTTCTTTCAATGAACATTTACCATTCAAAACAAAAAAATTAAAGGATTATTTATTAAAAGGGACTATGTGTTCACGCGTATAGTATATTTCACAATGTACAGATACATGCCAATCAAAGTTGGTGAGACCTACTTGGGTTATAAGACCAACGTCGCATAAAATATTCCTTGTATATGAAGAGGACCAGTAAAATTTTGAGTAAGAATTTGAACATATTATCTGAAATTGAATTAACACGAAAAGTGATAAGTTACTTTTGATGATTTTTTTTCAGAGAAAAAATTAATTATAAAATTAATGAATACATTCTACATTCAATATACGTAAGAATCTTAGGATTTTTAAATTTTGTATGATAGCACAAAAGTGAAAACGGCAATTAAATTGAAGCAAAGGAGTCATCCCTCCTTTTCTCTGCGTTCGAAGTTAAATCATTTAAAGTTGCTATATATATATATATATATATTCTATGTAACTTTAGACCATTTTTTTTCTCCACATGCTACCCAGATTCGCTCATTAGACATTAATTTCAGTTATATTTAGTCCTTTATTTGGAAGAGGAGCTAAAGGAAGCAATTCCAGCAGAGCATGAAAAGTTACGTAATTAACTGGGTTACGTAAATAGAGTCGTCCACACACACATAGTATCACAGCAAATTGACACCTGAACGCGTCCACAGTGTACTAGTATTATCGAATATGTTTGGGAAAAGAGAATGTGTAATGATTTTGAATTTTGTGGTGATGCTTACAGAATTATTTAGCTTGCATAGACTGACGCATTCTTTGAAAAGTGTACAAAGACCTGAAATAATTTTTTAAACTTTTATACCATGAGTAGAACCAGCTAGTTCTCATATCATCCGGAACCATTATGTATAGACTGAGAGTGAAAGGAGTGCGCTATGAGCTTAGCGTAACCCAACATCAACAATCCTAATTACCATTATGATTTTCAAGGTATAAATACAGGGTTGGATAGAAAAGTGTCAACTGCTGAAATTAGTGTCGCTTTTGCTTAAATTAAAATATGCGCTATGTTCAAAACTCATGGTAAAGTTGTAGCGAATACTCTCCAAACATATGTGTGGTAGACATAAATGTGCGTAATGTAGCATCAAAGTGTAAGGCATCTAAGTAAACCATAATCTGTGATGATTAATACCGGTGAATAATTTCACGTAGTGTCATACAAATTTCAGGAGAGATAGTGTTAAGGTGGATATGCAAATGATTAAAATATCAGACAAATAAAATCAGTATAAACCATTTTATCCAATATCTAACATACCCACTTTGAACAACAAGACTATACAGGTCTCTATTCAATGAGGTATCATTCAATTAATCTATTCGTTTATACTTGAGGTGACCGTTGCCAAGTCACATCCTCTGTTGTGCTCAGATTAACCACGGACTGTACTAGTGGCTCGTGGTTCATGCCATGACCAATGAGATGCCAAAGGTGCACGGTAGGATACAGATCTAAAGAATTTGAAGGCCAGGAAAGGATGTCAATTTCAATAAGACTGTTAAAATTATGAATGAGGACATTCGGCCAGGCAATGTCTTGCTGGAATACAGGGATTGGCGTAACTTGCTTCAAATGAAGGATAACACGCTCTACAAATTGTATGATGTAGCGGTGTGCTGTCAAATCGCTGCCAATGTACATCATAGGCATCCTGTGATCAAATATCATGCCACCTCTAACCATGATATTCGTTGTATGACCAGGTTGACACTCGGTGAAATTTTGTTGGCTCTCTCCGAATCACCGCCATACTCGTGGATGACCGTCATTACTTCACAGATAGAAATGAAATTCATCCATGAACAATAATCGTTGTCATTGGATGATCCGTGTACAATAACGATAATAACACGTCAGGCATCTAGCTCTATGTTGAGTAGCCAACGGTACCCCTGTTACTGATACCCGTGCATGCAACTGTAATTCATGCAATCTGTTATGCATTGTTTGAGTTATCACAGATCCATATCTGTCCTTGGAGGTAACCGACTTCGGATGTCACCTGCGTTGGAAAAAGCGTCTCAAGTAGTCAAGCGGTGAATACGCAGATCTGTGAGCTTTGACGAGCACCTGTGCGTACCACTTTCTCTTTGACGATTGTACTTAGACCTTCCTCAATCCTTCGTTCTTACAGAGTTGGTGGCACTCACGTTGTGCCCAACAAGAGTTGCAATTATTCAAAACGACAAACACAGTCCATGGAGTTCGATAATACGATCACGTTCTCCGGTTGTTAAGATGGTATTGAGCTCGTCGACGTCTCATAGATCTTTACTACGCTTTTTCGAAAGTTGCAGAGTCTCAGATTCTGTTTATGAGAAGGGGAATATGTTGGCATTTATAAAAAAAGAATGTTTAACCCCGATCACTGGCGGGTGTTCTGTCCCCCTAGCAAAAATAAAATCATCCCAGGATTATTAAAAGAATGTCAGAACCATGATTTTTTCTGAAAAGCCCTTTTTGGTCATTGAACCTTCGGCTTAATGCACCCTTTTTTTCTCGAACGATTGGAATAAAATGACCTTAAAAAGTTTATCTGGGGCTAAAAACCCAGCGAGAAGTTGAAATATGTATGCAGTCTGCTCTAAATGTTTGGGAAAATGTTTAACATATTATTTTTCTACTTTCATTATCTCATTTTTTTTTTAAATATATTTATTACTGGTAAGACGTTTTATATATATACGGTTTTAAAAAAAGAAATTATGTTTTTAAAATGAAAATTTTGTATGTTTATTTAAATTAAGGGTTTTCTCATTTGTATGAATAAATTTAATAATTTTTTTTTATAATACAAAAACAATTGTATTTATAAATATGTATCATAATGACTTAATTTTATTTTCATAATTAAATACACGGAAAAATTGGGGTGTTCCTACACCCCCCAGTAACGACGGTAGAAAAAAAGGGAGTACCCCGGGTTTAAAAACAAACTACACTTACGTTTGCCCAGCCACATTAATACTATCGCCCAATAAATTTTCATGAGTCTACGTGCATTTTTCTGGGTGTTATAATTTCCCTTTTGAGTTGCGTATGAAGTACATAAGTAAAAGCAACACTAATATTAATAAGAAATTTTGATGAATCATTTTTAAAAAAGTAAACATTAAAATAAATACTTGAGATGTAAAGAACATGACATTTGAAAGATGTTTTGATTTTTTAAGAAACTATATATATGTGTAAAATATGCATGAAATTTATGCCATTTATTCTAATAATAATTTTTTTTAAAAAAAATTTCTCCATATGAGAAATGTAAGAATCTTAAAAGATTAATGTATATAAAGACACTTTTCTTCTTGTTTAAACAAGAAACTTTCAGTTTGGCTGAATATTTCACGAGTTTTTCCTCTTCTCTTAGCAAATATGCAATCTAAAGCAATGTATAAAACTTTATTTGTAGTTGACGCAAGCCGTAGAACAAGATATTCTTTCTGTCTTCTCGAAAAATGTCTGAATAAATAAAGAAAGATCAGTTTAATCATTTTTGCTCTGAGTTTTATTTTGATAACGTACTTCAGAAAATATTCCTAAGCAAAACAGTTCTATTAGGAATAAAATTATAAAAATACAACAATTTTTAATTTTCAAA
>BMAV01027738.1:0-10512 GCA_019973955.1 Trichonephila inaurata madagascariensis | reverse complement strand
GACAACCTATAAGAGATGACCCTCGGGTTTATTAAAAATTTATTAAAAAATTTAAGTTTTTATGCCCCATCATATTTGGTATAAAATCTGAAATTGCATAAATCCGATAAGCGTTTTTGCAAACAAAAATTACGATCTACCATTCGCTAGGAACCTTAAGTTGTAAGGATTTTTAATGATTTTCGATCGGATGGGCTTTGCTAAAATGCCGGATGCAAAAGAACCCGACGAGATTTGATACCCCGCAATTTGAGGTCAGCAGCCACGTCACAGAGTTCTTTGCAAAATGTTAATTTTGATTACGTCGTTAAAACCGGTAGAAGATAAAAAAATTAAAAACCAAGATTAGTTTTTTTTTTTTTAAAAGACCAAGAATTAATCCCTTTGGGAATGCAGATTTAATTTAATGAGTACCCATAGAAATTCCTTTTTATTAATATATATGATTTAAAAAAGTTTTAAAAAATTTAATAATTAAAAACTGTAAAAATTTAGAAATTTTTTGGACAGATGGAGAATCAGAGATAAAAAATGCGCTTGATCTAGCAGATGAGATAATGTCATTTCAGCATTATTAGCAAAAAAAAAAAAGCCCAATAGAAGTTTAAAATTTATTTCAGTTTTAGAATTTCCAAATTTTGGCATCCAAAGAATTTTACTTTCTTTGCCAATAAGTGTAGCAAGCGGAGAGAGGAGCAAAATTAAAATTAAATTAAAAATTTCTTACGGTCACAATTTATAAAAGAGAGATTAAATGGTTTAGCAATTGGCAATCGAACATAAAAAGCTAAAAAAATTGATTTAAAGGGAATTAATCGAAATTTTTAAAATTAAATGTCAAAAAAACACTTAATTTTTTTGTTTATTTTGTTATTTGTTTTAGTTTTAAAAATATATATAGGGTACACTGTTATGTTACTTTTCTTTAAAGAACTATTCAAGTTTTATAGGTGTGTATTTATGAAAAATTTTAATATATTTTTTAAAAATATTTTTATGTTGGAGGGGGGGCATTTTTCATTTTTTGTCCGGGCGGCAAAAACTGCTACCCGGGCCCCCTGAAGATATCCTTTCCCAAAACCGAGATTCGAAGATTTCGCCGAACACTTAGATGTTTTGTTTGAAGAATTTGAAAAAAGATTCCTGACTTAATTAGGTTGGAAATACAATTTTGGGGTATTTTTCCCTTTAATGAAAATGTCAAATTAGGAGAAACTGAAAAATAGGGCATTTAATAGATTCCACTCAGGGGGGAAAAAAAATTTTAAAAAATCGTAAATTTTAAACCCGATTTGGAACATTTTAAAATTTTGGGGTTTTACGAAATTGAATTTTTAAAAATTTGTACCAAGCCAACCGAAAAATAAAAAAACTGGGCCATTTTAAAAGTAAATTTAATTTTTTTTTGATAAAAATGTCCCCCAAGATTTTGAAAATTTTTACGGTAAATTTTTAAAAATTGGGAATTTTATTTAATATTTTAAAAGTTTTTTTTAAAAAAAATTAATAATTTACTATTTTTTCTTGTTACCGAAAAATATATAAACATGTACGTTACGTTTTTTAGCTCTCATTGGAGACCGCTTCATTTTTTTAAAAGTGGGAAAAGATCACGGGTTTTTCCAACCCGGATACAGCTTTCAATATTAAAAAAATTGATCTGGTGTAGCAGCGGGGGCGTTCGGTCAGCGCGGGGAAAAAGGGTTTCACGTTTTTGATTGGCGATAGACGAAGAGCAAGCAACCCAAAGGAAACCCAATCTAATGGGGAAAGAAGAACTCTTTTAACAGGGGCCAAGTGTGTTACGCATTATCCTGTTGGAAATGGCGGCAAGGCTGAATGTAGGAGGACCACGGGGTCCAACACTTAAGAAATGTAGCGCTGTTGTTCAGGTACCGGCAATGCGAACCAGACCCAAAGGGCCGGATCTCGAGGGCTAAATGGGGCGCCCCGGCCCCCCCGGTTTTTGGCCTTTTTAAATTTGAGGGTCCGAGGGGGTTTTTTTTCTCCACACGGAGAGTTCGACCCATTCATTCGTGTTGAACAGCGAGAATTAAGACCAAAATCGTTAATATCGTACTTATCAAATCAATATACGAGCAAATAATTGAGATCATGAGTAAGCAAATCCTTAAAACAATTACAACTCAAATAAATAACAATGACACAAAGTACTATTCAATTGTGATGGATTCAACACTAGATTTGTTCCACAATAATGAACTTGCTATTGTAATTCAATAGTTTTCGGGGGAAAAGTATGAAAGATGAGTCTCATTAATTAATATTAGCAGTCACACTGGCTTATGCTTGTTTAATTCTCTACAATAATTTTAATTTAGCTCTGCCATTGGTAGACCGCCTTCGATTTTTTAAATGTGGAGTAGACCACGGATCTCAAAAGTTTGGCCACCCCTGATATATAAAATGGAAAATTGCAAGGAAATTCGCTTTCTATTTTGCTCTTAATATTGTGATTCTGTCATATGTAATGCATATTTATATTAATTGTAACTATTTAATAAAAAGTAACTAAAATAAAATTTTTCTCCGTTGACCTAAGTAGACATTGACTTAAAAAGATTTTTTTTTTATAATACTTGATTAAAATAAACTTAGGTACAAATGTCAAGCATATGAATGTGGGAATCCAACCGAAATTTTCCAAAAAGGTGGGATTCTTCAGATAGCGGGGTTTTTATGGCGTGTTGTCTAGGGGTTTTAGGGTGTATTAGTTAATTTGAAAAAAAATAGACAACATAAATAAGGAAAGAAACTGGTTGAAAACTAAAATAATTTATTATGAATTATAGGGAGTATTTACATGGGGAATATTTCAAAAGAATAGGAAAGTTGGATGCATTATTTCAGAAGAATATGAAAGTTAGGGTCCCCATTACTTTAAGGGAGGAATTTGGGGTTAAATAGAACTCATTATGGTGCTTTAAAACTTACCGCCTGGCGCGGACGAACGGTGCTGACGCGCGGAAATACGACGTTTCTCGACGGGTGTTAGTGGGCCTCTGCCGAAAAAGGTTGAGGTCGGCGTTTTTAAAGGGACGCTAGATGGCGTTGATGTGGAATACTGTTTTGATTAGAATTGCCGACCTCGGTAAAGGGATATGATCTAACCTTTTACAAATGGGATATCATACATGAACAATTTAATGAAATATGTTGCAAATACAATACTTGTTGAAAGTATACTTGTTGATCAATTTATTATAACGGGGACAACTTCTTATTACAATATTGAAAACATTCACAGACTTTTGATCCATTGATTGTTTAAGCAGTGAACGAATTGTTCAAATGTGGATTCCAAAATTCTTTATTGATTAAATTTATTTTTCATCAGTTATCTATATAAATAAAAATAAAAGTTTGTGTGTGTCTCTGTACGTCTTTTTGCCTCCCTAAGCCATTCATCCGATTACGATGAAACTTTGAGAAATGGTTGGACACATGTCCATGAAGGTTCCTGAGTTTGTAAAACTATATTCCAATAGATGCCCAAATGGCGCTACGGTAGATTATGGGGCGTTATAGATAATTATTTCCATTTTTAGACTATTAGACGTATGAAATTCAACAAGCAGATTTCTTTCATGGAGTGGAGATCCGCTTCAAGAGTTTTGCGAAAATTGACCCCAAGGGACGTTGCGGGGGATTAAGGAATGTTAAATAAATATTCCTGTTTTTGAAATATTAGACCTACAGATTTGAAATTTGATAAGCCAATTCCTTTTATGGAATAGAGTTCTTCTAAGAACGAGTTTTGCGAAAATAAACCCCCAAGAGGAGTGGTGCGAGGGATTAAGGAGCGTTATAGATAAATATAGATATTTCTGTTTTTGGACTATTAGACCTACAGACTTGAAATTTGACAGGCATGTTTCTTTCGTAGAGTAGTGACCCTCTACCAAAAAGGTTTTTAAAAAATAGACCCCCAAGTGGGGTTGATGAGGCGTTAGAAATAAATATTTCCGTTTTTGAACTATTTGATCTTCAGACTAGAAATTTGGTAGGCATGTTCCTTTCATGGAGTAGAGATCTGTTAAGAAAGGGTTAAGTGCCGTTATAGATAAATATTCACGGTTTTTAACTATTAGACCTGCTGATTTGAAATTTGACTGGTATATTCCTTACAAGAAGTACAGAACTTCTACAAAAGAGGCTTTTACGAAAATTGAGCCCCAAGGGGGTGTTACAGATAAAAGAGAATTTCGTTTTATTGAATTATTAAACCAAGTCTTGAAATTTAGCTAACATGTTTCTTTCATGGAGTAAAGATCTTCTAAGAGAGGGTTTTCCAAAAATTGGCATCCAAGAGGGGTTGTTGGGGCGTTATATATACATAAATTCCCTTTTAAGAATAATTAAACCTATAAACTTGAAATTTAGAAAACATATAACTTTTGCTGAACAGAGATCTGATAAGAAGTGGATTTTCAAAAGTAAAACTACATGGGTGTTACGGGAGCGTTATAGATTTAAACAAATCCCTTTTTTTAATACGATAATTTAATTATAATTAATAAAAATTAATTTATTAAAACTAGTTATTTAAAGAATTACAAATACAGCCACGTTGGCATCATTTCTGGCGACTTGTGTCAAAACTTTAAATTATTTTTTTTTCTCACGTTTTAAAGCATTCTTTTGAACTGAAATTTTATATACACGATTGTGTTTTGGATGACAATACGATACTTTAATGATAATCAATAAAAATTAATTACCACTTAATGCTGCGATTCGGTCATATGTACATACATATTTATATTAATTGTAACTGTTTAATAAAAAGTAGCTAAAATGAAATTTTTCTTAGTTGATCTAAGTAGGAATTGACTTAAATTTTTTTAAAATTACTTGCTTAATTTTCTATTCATTTAAATTTAACACGTAAAAAAATGTATTTTTCCTTCAATCTCTATTTTATTTTTTAAATCACCCGTGTGAAGAACTGACATACCAGCTAGTTACCTTAAAAAAGAAACAAAATTGTTAATTGTCATGTAATTACTAAAAGATTTCATCATTCACATTAAAAAAGAATAATTTTACAAAATTTCATTCAGTTGTGCATCTAGTAATTATTCATTTTACATAATTATTATATATTTCCAAATTTTACGCAAACAGTACAACACAGCTTCCCAATGAGAGAGGTAACGCCCACCCACATTAGGCAAATTATTTACTAAAACTTGCAGTAAGAATTGTTTCATGATAAAATCCTTGGAGAAAGGTATCAATTACTATTTCATTGAACTATCAATAATTCTTATGGTTATAACTGTCACGGTACTTTTTCAAGATTCCATTGTAAAAAACCATATTTGCAAACTTTTCATAATACAAGTATTACAAAAATTTTTACACTGATATCTTACAAATTTCATTGTAGCAGTATAAATACGTCAAGTAAATAAACTATGTGATAACTGATATCTAGCAACTTAGCCAGTAATGCAAACCATGAGTTCTCACAATTTTAACGAAGATTCTTACAAGTTATTTCATCTTTAGATGAACTATAATGAACAATAAAAAAAAGAAACGAGTCTTACAGTAGTCATATATGATGTGTAACATCTGACATGTTATCGTGGTAAATACGCAATATTGACTTTTTCCTGAAAAAAAATTAAAAAAAAAATCTCCGCCCCGCGCGCGGGTATGATTGGAAATAATTTTCTATCGAATAATTATATCTTTAATGAAAATTGTATTTAATTAACAAAAGGAGTAATGCAATATTTTATCAAAAATAGATATTCTTGTTCAGTTTGGGGAAGAGCGGAGACAATAGATAAATATGAACCTCCATGAATATGAAACCAATATGAAGTAAAATATGGCACATATACTTGTGATTTCAAAGTACTTAAAAACCGTTGAAAAACAGCGTCAATAACAGTACCACTGTCAGCAGTCGAAACATTTTGATTTGTGTTCATTTCGAGCTTGAGTTCATGATTCATAAAAGCTATGAGTGGCTCAGCTTTTGGCAAACTGAAGTTAAAAGTTAAAATCACCACTCAAAATCAAGGGAATTGAGTGATAATTTTTTTAAAAGAGCAGAACCACCTTCGTTATATGGTAAAAGTACAAAATGTAGGAAATCGAGGGTAGCGAAAAGACACAGCCACGCACTCTCATTGGTCAAATAAAGTAGCGCGAGCTTACGTCACATCCTGTTACACACATCCGTCCCTTTTCACGAAATCACTTCCACAAATATCCAGCAACCGAGAGGAAAGATGTTACACTTAAAAAACTGTGTACAAAAACATAAAAATATCTGGATAGTTTATATTTCTCTTCTCAACAATCTCTTATTTTTACAAATTAAAAGTACGAATAAATTTCTTTTTCCAATCAAAATAATTTTATAAACTTATTATATGTAAACAATGACCAATTTTTATTTACATAAAAATTCTGTATAAATTCATTTTTTTTACCACGATTGAGATTAAATATGCTATGGCTAAAATGTAGAAATCTGGAATTGTGCAAATTATTTAGTTAATCTGCAGTTAGCTAAACTGATCTTTTAAGGTTTTGAAAATTGCTTCATTCCTCACATTACTTTATTAATGTAAAAATAAAATCGTGAACAACAGCAAGGTTTTGGTCTGCTTAAAATTAATGCAGAGACAAACAACTCTACAATACTTGATACAACTCATTGAAAAACACATTTTTATCCCATACAATTGTATATAACTTATATAATAATCAGCTGATTGAAAATTAAATACAAGGTCCGTTCAAAATGTGCCCGATTTTGAATTTTCCTGCGCACCACAAAGATTCGAAAACGTCGCTACCGTGTACAGTGGCAGCTCATGCTATTGCACATGAATGAATTTTTTCCCTTCGTTCCAGTCGAGTGAGGGATGCTGTTAACGCGTTCGTTGGAATTTTATTTCTCTAAAGATGACTGGAGGATTTGAGCAGAAGTACTGCATCAAATTTCTTGTCAAAAGGTTAGTGTGAGATTTACTAAGTGAAACACAACTCGTAAGATTCAGCATGTGTTTGGGGAAGATGTTATGGGGGCACAAATTAAGGAAGGATTTACGAGATTCAAAAGTAGTCACACGATTGGAAAGAATGAACAGCATTCTGAGAGGCGAACAAACTGCTCGAAATGCAGCTGTTGCTGAAAAAAGTGGAAAATGTGATAATGAAAGATCGTCGTTTAACCGTAAGAGAGACTGTTTGAATAAGTTGAGATCAGTACAGGTTCTACGCATGCAATTTTGTGTGATCACCCAGGCCCGGTGAAACAGAGAAACTGTCTTGGACCTACTAACCTTTCTGAGTGGCCCGTTACACTAATAAATTTAATTATTTAAGAACAAAGTATTGAAAATTTAGCGAGAAATTCTATCAGCCAAGCAATCAAATATATTAATTTTACTAACAATGTCATGCTGGTACGAATTGAGAGATAACTCTTTTTTTCTTCTTTTTTGGTTAGAGGTGACAAATAACAGTGGATAGCGACCATTTTATGGGTGGAACCAATTTTTAACTAACCATCATGTCTTTCAAGCAACAAATATCTAAAAAATATGTTTTATGATCTTGACCATTTCGTAGGGAAAAACAAACATGGATCAACAACTTGTTTTTGACGTGAAAATGATTGTAATGTCACAAAATGCAGAGGTAACAAACGCATCCCAAAAAATTTGTTTTATTATACACTGCTGGCCACCGTAAATGAAACACTCTGAAGGAAGCATGCAAATAACATGAAATTTACAACATGCATTAGCGGAGGTGAGATATGGAAATGATTAGAATTTCATCGCAGACACACATCACGCGCGCCTGTGGCGCCACCTCAAAGCGCTATTTAAGGCTTGGAGATTTCGACGATTTCAAGCTCGGCAATTGTGGTTTTTTCAAAAAACGATCAGTTATGTCTCGTAGAAAACAGCGATCAGCTTTTGATCAAGTATCCGAGTTCGACAGAGGAAGGGTAGTGGCCTACCGAAATTGTGGATTATCTTTCAGGGAAATCGGTAGTCGTGTTGGATGAAACCAAACAACTGTAATGCGGATATGTGACCGTTGGATGCAGGAGGGTACGACGGACCGACGTGGTCGATCGCATCCACCTCAGTGCACCACTTCACGTGAGGACAGGCAAATTGTGCGCATGGCAGTGACGGATCGCTCAGTCACATCACGAACCATAGCACAGCACATTGAGTCTGTAACGCATCATTCAGTGTCTGCGCGTACCATTCGACGCCGTTTACAGCAGAGTGGTCTGTCCGAAAGACGTCCATTGCTTGGTCTACCCTTGACGCAGAACGACAGACGTCTCCGCCGACAATGGTGCGATGAAAGAAGGATGTGGGTGGCAGAATAGAATGAAGTTGTCTTTACTGACGAATCACGCATCTGTCTTCAACTGGTCGGATTCGAGTCTGGAGACACCGTGGAGAGAGGATGCTGAACAGCTGCGTTATGCACCGCCACACTGGTCCTGCACTGGGTATTATGGTATGGGGCGGTATTGGATATCACTCTCGCACTCCTCTAGTATGCATTTCCGGTACTTTAAACAGCCAGTGCTACATCTCCAAGGTGTTGGAGCCAGTTGTCCTTCCTTACCTTCAGGGCTTGGCCAGCCATATTTCAACAGGATAATGCGTGACCACACGTGGCATGCATTGTCCACAGGTTCTTCGTCAATCACCAGATTGAATTGCTTCCCTGGCCGGCTTGCTCTCCGGATCTTTCGCCGATAGAAAACATGTGGTCCATGGTTGCTCAACGATTGACCCAGACTACACTCCTAGCTGCCACACCAGATCAACTTTGGCAACGTGTGGAAACTGCTTGGTCTGCTGTACCCCAAGAACATCCAAAGTCTCTTTGAATCAATGCCAAGGCATTTGGCAGCGGTGATCTCCAACAAAGGCGGCTAGTCTGGCTACTGATTCTGGCGGGAACCACACTTCACAGAAGTCTATTCATTTAATCATTTGATACTTGGTCAACATGTTATCTACAAAATAAATTTTGTTGTGCTATCTCTTGTCTTTCTTGGTGTTGCATTTACGGTGGCCAGCAGTGTATATATTGATAAACATGAAATTGTTAAGGATAATTAAGGATTGTATTGATACAGAAATTGTTAGTGTGTCTTATTAGGCCTATGTCGCTCGGTGTTTGATAAATTCAATTATTTGTTCATATATATGTTACCGGCAAAGTATGAAATCCGGCATTCTATAGAATGCTTAAAACTAGCCGGCAATGTATGAAATGATTTTTATTTCATACATTGCCTAGGCATTCTATAGAATGCCAAATGAGAAATCAGCAAAGTATGAAATACAGCAATTAGCTGAGTCGTTGGTGGGGGAGAAGAGCGAGGGGAATGACTTGTGTGTACGTGCGACCTTTTGATTGACAGAGGAGAAAGAATCTCATGATTTCACCCCTGAAGGTCACTGCATATATGTCGCAGGGAAATGATGAAATTAGGGCTTTCGTCAAATCCCTATAGGAGACGATCAGTTCACGAAAGATGTTAAAATAAATTCTCTTTGTCTTTTCCAGGTTGTAAGTAAGTGATTTAGTTAAATCCCCAAACTGTTTTAGTGAAATGATGAAATGAAAAAAATATGCCACTTTTTTGTGCTAGGGGACTGATATTTGGGGGATCGTAATAACTTTTGTTATGG
The DNA here is from genome assembly GCA_019973955.1 of Trichonephila inaurata madagascariensis. NCBI lineage: Eukaryota > Metazoa > Arthropoda > Arachnida > Araneae > Nephilidae > Trichonephila > Trichonephila inaurata. Next base: position 787 of record BMAV01027738.1, on the reverse strand, counting down.
TTAGGATCTGCTGGGACACATCCCTCCGGTGCATTCCCTACCCCTCTACAGCTTTTTGGCCAATATCTCGACACCCGAGCCTCACAGTCTATTCGAACATGGCTGATTCGATCTCTCTCTAACTACTCTTCCAGTTATAAAAGTTTCATGCTCATAGGGCTATTCCATACATAGTTTTTAATTGTTTTAAACTTTTAAAATTTATTTAAATCCACATTATCTTGGCTCCTGTTTGAGTCCCGGACTTGAGATTTGAACCAACTATTCCACTCATCGAGACCCATCCAATAATATACTTGACTCCCATTGTGTAGGCATGGGGAGGGCTTAAGCACTAAAATATCATGTTCCCATGTTAATCCTATGGGGTCTGAAAAAATTTCACCCCTTAAGAAATTGAGCTTGGGACTTGTTTTTGAAAGTACGCCATATTTTCGGGTATGCGCGAGCTTTACGTGGAATTGGCCCCCTCAGGTGCTCCCCCTACAATGCTTCCCCATTAATAACTCGAATCCTATTCTACCTTGGTCGACCGCACCGGCTGGATTCGATTGTTCTCCCTGTGACCTCTTCAAATATGTAATTTTATCCCAATAGCCCCATTCCTTCCCCCACCCTTTCACGTTTTTTAACAATTTTAAAATTTTTAATTCTCCATAGCTCCGAGTATTTTTGACCTGTATGGTTCGGAAGTACAAGGATTTGACCTCCCAAGTGTTCCCAAATGTAACGAATACTTTTTAAAATATGAAAATGCAGGAATGTTACAATTTACACAAGGGGTGGA
>BMAV01027737.1:0-66154 GCA_019973955.1 Trichonephila inaurata madagascariensis | reverse complement strand
GTTACTTTTTATCAAATAGTTACAATTAATATAAACCGTATATACATATGATAGAATCACAATATTAAGTGCCACTTAATTTTTATTAATTATCATTAAAATATAGTATTGTCATCAAAAACAATCCTGTGTATCTAAAATTTCAGTTTAACCGAATTGCTGCTAAAACGAGAAAAATCTTTATACAGTTTTGACCCAAGTCGCTGTACGAAGCCACCGTGACTGTACCTGTAGTAAATTTTGAATAATTAGCTTCAGTCAATTAATTTTAATTAACCGTCATTGGTTACTGTATTGTCACCCAAAACACCGCGTAGTGAAAATTCTTCATCTCAAATGAGCGTTTTAAATGTGAGAGCAAACCTTAAAGTTTACACAAGTCGCCAGAAGGGTCATTGAGTCGCGCTTAAAAATGATGACAACGTGGCTGTATATATATAATTTTGAATAATTATTTTAATCGACACTTTATTAATTATACCAAATTACCATATTGTCATCCCGCGCGTCATGTATACAAAATTTCAGTCAATGAATGGCTTAATTAACGATTGAAAATTTGAACAAAATAAATATACATAGAGTGAGTGAACTAATAGTAGGAAAAGAGTGTGTGTGTGTGAAAAAAGGTGTCTGGGGTAAAAGCTAAATTTATTTTTCCCATAATACTATGCGCAAAAATTCAGATATGAAATTTCTCGTATATTTTTTGAAGAGCTCTTCTGAGTTGCAGGGATTTTTTTCCACAATTGCTACTTTTCCACATTATTTGCTACGCAAAAAGATCATTCGATACTTTACATGTGTAAATTCATATTTCCTAAAAGAAATTCATGATGTAGAGGACAACGAATTTGTTTTGGACCGACCATACATCTGAAAGATGACACGTAAGAATTATTAACTACATAATCCAACTAAACATAATATTTCTACTGAAAATTTAAATTTAAACAAAAGTACGAATTTCTAATCATACCAATTTGGTTATTTAAAATGAATGCTATAGTCTTATATCGCGGTTTTGTCGACCTTCTATTTCTCATGATTACGTATTGAATAAACGTTTTAAATGCAAAAATAGAATAAAGCAGAGACACATTTACTGACTTAAAATGAAACAGAATTTATGATAATGAGAGAGATATTATAAAATTTAATTCGTCAAATCGTATGTGTGATTTAACGGCGCCGCTGCTGAGAAAGGACTGATACAGCAGCCAGTTTCTAAATTGTAAATTTTTTGGTTAATGTATTTGTTTTTGATTTTAGCCTTCCCCGTTTAAACTATTAGAAAAATGCAATTTTTATTTCAATATTATTTAAAGAATATGTTATTTTTGCTCAGGTATTTGAATTGTGGTGAAAGATATCTCCGTCAAACCATTTTTCTGGTATGAAATTACTAACAAATTAAACCAAATCTTCAGTTAAGAACACCATAAGTCTAATGGTCATCTGGCTTCTTCATACTGTTTTTCTTTTTCGAATATTCTTCGGTTGCTTCTAACTTAAGTATGGTTTTATAGTATGAAGTACACATATTTAAGTGACAAAATTGTCACAGCCATTTATACTTATTTTTCACATACTTCCAAAATGCCACTTTATAGTATATGTCTTATCTTGTTATAAGCAAACAAATATTTTTCTTAATTTTGTTCTATAAACTGATTGGTCGCGGTATATACTTTTGTCTCAGTTTCATTTATTTGTGATTTATCAAATTTAGAAATTATACTGAGTTTGTTTTTAGGTGTCTTCACACGCCAAAAGCATAGAGAGCAGAATCAAATAAAATAAAAATTGCTTCGACCATTTCCTTTAATACACTTTTAAGTTATGAATGTAAAAGATATAATTTTGCATTGTATTTAAAAAAAAAATTTTTAAATTCTTTTTTGTAAATAAATAAAACAAATTAGGCGAAAACAAATTAAAATTATACGCTCGCGTGAGTGCGCTGTGCATTTTGGAGTACCCTGAATGAAGATACCTTAATATCGAGAAAAGCCGAGAACTTCGCATTCTTTCAGTAGGCGCGGGCGCACATGGATTCACATCACAGTGGATGTAATAACCACATGTTAATATGTTGTACAAACATCGCGCGATGATATGCGCGACAGCCATCGCTCCTGATACAAGTGTCACGCGGGTTTCGCAGCGCAGCAGAGTGTGGATTCTCGGAATACAGATGAGACGTCGCAGAATCTATTTAAGACTTATTAAAGAATTGGTGAACTCTAGATTACTGATATCGCAAACGTAAAACCATAAGATAAAACCGCCCAAGCCCAACTAACCAGATCGCGCAATTTAGATCACTACCAACATAAATACCATATATTATGTCCGCCAATCTCAATCTCAACAAATATACCAGCGTTCAGAATATAACTTTCCTACCTTGGCCGAATACTCCAAACGTCCCATAGCTATTTCAAATCTTTTCTCCTAAGGTTGTACGAATGGCATGTACCTTGGTTGGCGAGGGGGGTATGCCTTGATTCCCCAAGTAAGCCGTCGATCAACACTTCCTTTGTCTTCTCATTAATCGAACTTTCTAAATTGGCTATTTTTGCTCACCAAAATTTCTTATCCTTTTAAAGGTTATCTCTATTTCGATCCATGCCTTCACTTCGCTTCCGGGTTGGTGTTTGCCATTAATCGTGGCCGTCAAAGAACATAGAGGTTATGTTAGAGGAAGAACGCGAGAGATGTCACACACGTACAAATAGAAGACAGAGGACGGAATGAAATTTTAACATCTACACCATACCAGTAGATGTTAAAATTAGCATTCCAGCTAAGAAATAACAGCGGAATTGTTATTAAAGAATTACCATTTAACTCGTGTACTGAAAACAACAACTTTACGCTGTACTATGGCAAGCAAAGGAAAAAATTAATGGAATCAGATTAATGATTATTCCCCAATATTAAAAACTATGCCATTATAGAAAATTTCATGTTTTTACACAAACTAAATTGACTTTTATAAGTTATTACAGTAAAATCCGGCGTATAACGCGCACTTTGAACACAAAAAATATGATCGAAATTTACGGGTATAAAAATGATAACTTCAAAAATAAAAAACAGATGAGCATAAGAAAAATTAGACTTCTATGCAGATCAGAATACTGTTTGTTTAAACGAAATGACATTACGTAGTAGGCGTAACGTGTACCCCGGCAAATCTTCGCATCGTGGGGAGGCGTATGATTCTAGTAGGTTTCCAAAGCCGACTGACGACATTAGCGGCCGTACTTGAAAGATCCTGCCAGTGCCCGCACCCATTCTGAAGGTGGTAGCGTCGCCGTATCACTGTATCGAGCTGATACGGTTCAAAGCTTCCTTATATCGTAAGTTAAAAATTCGTAAGCTATTAAGAAGTCCAAAAAGACAAAACCCTTCTCGTATTGTGCTCATACCCACTCTTCAGGACTACGCCAGTGCTCATTACAGTTCCCGGCCACTATGACATACTTAATGAACTTGAAGGGTTGTAGCTCTGGAAGTATACTATTTTTGTCAAAAGTCTGGGATAATACTATGAATAAAGGACCTCAAAACATAACAACATTTCACACATTAATTTCAGATTTCTTTGTAAAAAAAAGGGATGCGCGTTATGCGGCGAATAAACCTAAAAATTAAAAAAATGTACCTTGAAGGTACAGGTGCGGGCGTTATACACAAGTGCGCGGTATACGCCAGATTTTACGGTAATTAAAATTGTTGATTTTGAAACTGAATAATAAGCTACTGATTTAGCATATTGTTAATTTTGTTTGTAAGCAAGAAATAATTTGTTGAGTAACTGTTCTATGCGTGGTTATATGCTCCATTAACTTAAAGTAATGCAAATAAGTGTTATTATTCTAATCTATTAACATTTGTTAAGAACTATCACAGATTTATCTTAAATTATCCACTATCTAAGCAGCTCATAATGTATTTATAAACTTAACCAACGTAGCAAAGAATGTAACACATTTTAAATTTCTCAGCATGCTGCCGTTTGCAGTATATGTATTAAAAACTACCTCTGTAGAGGCAACGGAAAGAGCCAACCAGCAAGGCTTTGTGATTAAATTTAGGATAACGAGATTACACCAGCTTTCCTCAGCAATTCTTTATATTTAACCTGCATATGTAATATCAATGGTGGCTCACCGATTACAGAACAGCGGGGCTGCCGTGCGCTTTTATATATTTTTCTTTTCGAAGAATCTTCTGAAACCTTGAAATATTTTTATTTTTTTGCTTAGGATCTTATTTTCATTTGTTTTCTTTCCTTTTTAACGTTTTTCTTCCCCTTCTAAATGACCTAGTATAAGTTAAGAGTTGTAAAGCAGCCTTAAAGATATTTTTAAAAAATTCTTTTTAAAAACTACCGTATATTTCCGAATATAATTTAATTTGTGTATAAATCGAGAGTGCGTTTTTTTCTTCAAAAATTTTCTCCAAATTCAAATCTTGTATATAAGCCGAATTGGAAAAAAATTTCATTTCAAGATCATTTTTAAACATATTGCCATAAGTGTTAAAAAGTTGTCAGAACGTAATATTTGAATCAGTCCGCACACAGCAAAACGTCCGACGTCAACGATAATAGTTTTATTTCTGGTAGTCTGTGTGCTCTCCCTAAAGATAACACATTTTCCCCATTCATTTGTTATTCTGTTTACTGTTCGTGCTCGCCATACTTTCGGCGCCATTTTTTTAAAAAAGCGGAAAGGGAAATTTGTATATAAGGGACGTGATTGTCAACTTATGTTTCCTTTCTGGAAAAAAAAAAACTCGCAACATAATGATTATAAGTCTTCAGACATCCACACGGGTGAATGTGTAGGGTGTTTTACGAGCTATGCTTTATGAACTAAGCTTTTTTTTTTTTGGAATAATAGTTCAACTCAAAACACCTAAATAGTTAAGAGATTAAAATAACTTGCAAATGGCCCTCCTAACGAAAAATATTTTTTTAAAAAAATCCCCGTTATTTCTGAGACTAGTGGATCCGTATATATAAGCTTAGCCGTTTATTTTAACTCTAAGAAAGTTACAAAAATTGTCGGTTTATACACGGAAATATAAGCTAGTCAGGATAATCATTAGTATTATAAGTTTTTTTATTATTATTATTTAAATGCTATGTGTCTAAGTTTTACTACCGAACAAAGGGTAATTTGAAGAATATTATCAACTTTACCTAGAAGTTCATCAATAAGGGGAAAAAACGTGGAAATACCTTGAAGTTCGAAAATCCCATAAGCAATTTTTAGTCACAGTATAATGAAAACCAAAAAGTTTTCCGTTAAATTAGAAATTCCAACTCAAAAGTACGTCATCTAATTGCGTTATTTATCACTGATTTTACCTGTAATGTTGATTTTATGATATCATCAGTTATTACTTTAATTTTCTATCCTATTTTTATTGTATGAATAGTACTAAAATTATTTTGAAATTTGTGTTTGAATCTGATAAATTTTCTTACATTGACTCTCGATACAAATTTAAAAAGAAAACAACTTGAATTCCTACATTAATAACTTAAATGTAAACTCTTACTAAAATAGTGTCACAAAATCAGATTTACTTAAATGCGGAAATAAAAATTGGTATTAATCAGCAAAAACTCTTAATCAGTATTCAACCATCAGCTGAATCATGTTATTTCCTGCTTGTCCAATGGAGCATGAAAAACATATTCATAGACAGGAAGTTGTTAAGGAGACTTATATCTTCCTTCATTCAGAAATCAGTGGGGAACCCACCTTTTTTCAAGGATGTTTTTTTTTTACTTTTTTGTTACCGTAATCAGCATTTAATAAATGAGAAAATTTCGACATATTGTGTGGAAATTTATTGGTAAAAAATTCAAAAGATCGTTTCCTTTTAAATCCTATAATCTCAATATTTTCCCAAAAAGATAATGTATTTTATTGATTACGCCCCCACCATATCTTCCTTTCCCCATTTTAGAAGGGGAGATGATTCACATCAGAGTAAATACAGTCCTTCCTTCCTCAGTGGCTCGACAGCCCAGGGTGGGCCTTGGCCTTCTCAAACCTTTTCCAGGCCAGCCTTCTTCCTGCTACTGTTCTCCAATTCTTAGTTCTCAAATTTAGAAGATCTTTTTCTAGACCATCAATCCATCTAAGATTTGGCCTGCCTTATCTTCGTATGTCAATGGGTTGGGTATTAAAGACTTTTTTAGTGGTGCGGTTTTCGTCCATTTTGACAACGTGACTTGCCTACTTAATTTATTGTATTTTGATGAAGTTAACAATGTCAGATTCTTTATATGATTGATAGAGCCCTGGAATTTTGATCTTTTTCGCCACATTTCATTTTTCTGAATTCCTCCAAAATTGTCAAGTTCCTTAAAAAATAAAACATTTATTGAGTTTTTGGAAAATAATCTGATCTTTTTCTTTTGAATTGTATTTTTTAGCCTCAAATTGTCAATAAGTTGTTCAATATCATCCGTTTTATTATTCATTACATCATTGGCGAGCAAATTCACTGATTTTTATTCACACTGCGCCGTACTTGAAACCGAAATCCAAAGCCAATTGATGAGAGATTAAATGTTTTTGTGTGGCATTTGTAGGGGTGGAGGGTGAAAGTATAGCTTAGATCAGGGGTGTCCAACACGCGGCCCGCCAGTACGTAAGTTGCGACCCACCGACTCTTTTAAAAAATTTTAAATATCAGATTTTTAAATTTTTTTGTTTTGAAATTTATTTCAGGGGAAATTTATATATATATATAGTAATATAAAATAGAAGTGAAGAAGTACTAAAACCTACAGTGCTAAAGCAGGAAGAAATTGGAATTCACCAGACACAACAAATGTAGATACAAAAATCTTTGGACTAAACTGGAGATCTATTATGATTTCTAAAGCTATCGCTGAATTAGGCCATCGAATTAGGGTTAGCAATGCTTTATGGATCCAACCTTCCCCGTACAGCAGAAACTTTCAACATAATAGAGGAAAAAAATAAGTTGAAAAGTTAAGCCTAATACACAACACATAGAAGAAAAACCTGATAATATATTAAAATGAAGCTAAGAAAAGAGAACAAAAATGAATGTCTCAAGGAGAGGAATAATAATAATAAAATTTTAAAAAAAACTTACGTGTAATATAATTACTGGAGATCGAAAATTCAACCTTCCACAGTAAACACCCACTTGTTTTAAAATAAATCCTTTTTGATAATAGAAATGTCCTTAAGATTAAAATAGATTTATATTTTATCAAACAGTTACATTTCATTTTACTATAGTCAATTACTTTTTTAATAAATTTCGAATTGCATTATGCATATCCTTTACTATGGATGGTACATGATTCTCTGTGCGTGCGGCTTTCGTTTCTCCTCCTTTTCTGTTTGGAGTCCCCAAAAAGCAAGAGGCAGGCAGAGATGTTTTTTAAAGTTTTAAAAAAATATGCAGGATGGTTAAGATAAAGAGGACAATGTATACTTAATCGTTTGAGAATTTCAAATTTCAAACAATGAGTAACGAAAGATCAATTCAATAGGAATACCGTAATTTTCAAGAAAATGGCAACTGTAATATCTTAAACATTATTTGAACATTGCGTAATTATATTATATAAAAATTATTATATTATCTATTTCTGTATACATGAAAAATAATGAAAACAATAATAATAATTCATTCTGTTTTAAATTATCACTCCAATAACTGGTTGGACACCCCTGGCTTAGATAAACAAAATTAACTCATGTCACAGGCTATATTCGAAGGTATTTCAAAACCAAGTTAGCCTCTCTTCTACGAAACATATGAAACCATCTCTCTTTCATTTCACACCTCTCTTAAATCTAGCCTGCATGGCTGGTGTTTCCGCATTGTGTTGTTATGTTATGTTGTTACCAATGCACCTGATCGGCAAAGGTCAGATCGAGGCCCACGAAATTCATCATGGCAAAGGGCTAAGTGACGCCTGTCGTTAACCGTAGATTTGAGCACCATACAGGTGACGGTATGATTTGGCTCTATTCCACCCCAATTTAGAGGGAGAACGCTCTGGGGGTGGACAGAGGCCTCCCCCTCTCTTCCCCTTCCCCCAACCTCACGAGAGGACTTGCGGCTCGACGGCTATTTAGAGTACCCCCATGCCGCGCACGCACTATACATTTACAAACATTCATGTCTTCTCCGGGATTCGAACCCAGTCCCTACGGCACAGTAGTCAGCACCGCTAACCACTGTACCGGATGGGCGACTCCGCATTGTGTTCCTTCCCAGAAGAGAAATCTTTTCTTGTTAAGGGATTTTGGTTTCGTGTTAAGAGAAAAAAATGCATGAAAATATCCAGTCGTTTGTCAGGACCGTTGTATTATTTCGTGTTAACCTATATTTCGTCTTAAGCGTTTTCGCGTTAGATGTATTCACTACGTATGCCAAATGGCAGCAGTTACAACAACAAACCACTGTTGCCAAATGGCAACAATGAATCATGTCATATCTATCGTCCATGTGTAGACCTAGGTCTACCACCAAACACCATCAATACTCATTTAGTCAAAAGGTAGCTGTTCGTCAAGTCGAATTCTGTCTAGGTTTGTAAGATTGTGAGTCATGCACATCTATTTGTTACTGGTTTCCTTGTAGGTTCCTGTTTATTTATATCAAGTTTTGTTAGTAATGGATTAATACAAAGTTTTAACCTTAAAATAAACTTATTAATTTGATCCACTAGCTCTTAACAGCCTCAAACCAATATGTATATATATATAAAGCCTGTGTAGAATATTATTGTGATCTATTTATATTTTCAGTCAACAAAGGTTTTATTAAAGTGCACATTGGCTATCGGAATATAGCACATTTTTTTCTAAAATATTGAGAGGTTGTATTTTAACTTATTTTGCACATAAGTTTGTGGCAGCTATAGCCGAGTGGTTACGGCCACGAGCTCGTGACCCGCATTATTTTTGTCGAGTCGTAGATTCCAGTTCTGATGCCATGAAGACCCGCTGTGTAGAGGGGCTCATACATGTTAAATCTGTCGAGACATTCAGTATCATCTTCGTTATTTAATAGATGATTCAAAATTAAGAAGTCCGTCGTCAGCGGACTTCGTAGTGCTTTAGAATAGGGCGTTAATAAACAATGAATCTCTTCATAAGCTTGCAGTTAAACATTTGCCAATTTGTCTAATTCATACTTATCTGATTCATAGTTCATCTCTTTTTACAATATTATTTGTTCAAATAAAGGCTTACAATACCTGTACAATTTTAAATTTGTCTTAAATTATATTATTGCGGGAAATACTAAACGTTCTCTTTTACCAATGCGAAAAGAAAAGAAAAAAAGCCGGATTCATATCCTGTTCCAGGATTTAAATATAGTTTCTAAAAGTAAAAGCCTTATCACACGTACATGTATTTGGAGCAATTTTTGCTCAGTTACCATAGCAACGCTTCGAACAACTTCTTGCTCTAGTGAGCTGAAAAAATTGTTCGAAATTAAAATTGCTCCGAATTTTAGCCAATAAGGTTCTTCGTCTCCTACGCGAAAACAAGATGTCAGCCTCGTCTTCGTCAAGCGCAGTATTAGAAATGGATGTATTAAAAGGGAACGAAATGATGGAGAGCGCTTTGATTGACAAAGTTGAAAAATGTCCATACCTATAGCATCCTAAAAACTCCAATTTCGCAAAAAGATTTTTTAAAAATTAGCGAGTGCGCAACGGCACTAGCGGCGAATAACTTTTCAATGTGGAGATAGAACGCGATTGACGTCAAAGCATGTCGTTTTGCTTACGGCAACCCTTCACTCTCAGTTGCTTCAAAAAATTAGGCGAAACGGTTGCTCGAAAAATGTGTGTGTGATAAGGCTTTAAGAAAGAAAATTTTCACATTAGAAATTAAAATAATCTTTATAAACATGAATAAAAAAAAAGTTGTCGAGAATATCTAATTTATGACTTCTTTCTTTTTCAGAGCTGGAAAAGATTTCGAGCAGCAGCTTTGACTACTTGTCGCTACATTGGCATGGGAGTTGCTCACATGAGTCCAGCCGGTATTTACACCTCCCCCAATTACAATATTGATCCAAGAAGCTGGAACAAGTCCTTCAGTTCCACTTACAAACCAAAGAATCCTCCTCCTCGAGGCCCTCACTGGGCCAACAACATGATGTTTACAGCATGGTAAATCAGAAACTCGTCTTTATGAAGGAAAAACTATCGTGGTAATCCATCATCGATTACCAAGGCCAGTTGGATGTGAACTATCTGCAGTACACTATTTGGTTGTAAATTATGATGCTTATCAGTTTAAAAATAACTGATAAATTTATCATCTGCATTGTATGGATTAGCAGACTTTGTGTTTTAGGGATAAGTTTTTCTTTACATCATTGTGTTATATATGGTGCATGAGTTTTTAAACTAGTCTAAGAGCATATGCGTAAATAAAACGGAAACAGTGATTTCTGGACTTGAACTTGACTGTGTTATAAATGCTCTTTAAGTGATCACATAAGTTGTTCTGATTCGTACCAATTTATGATGATTCTCATGTTTATTTTTTCAATAAGACGTCATTTTTATTCAGATGTTGTTCAAAATGTTTATCAAGAAGCATGAGTATACCTGCTTTGTATCACTTTTGAATGTATTTTTTATAATGTGTGTATGGATAAATTAATCTTTTGATGTGTAAATATATTTTTGTATTTTGTCATATTTGTAGTGATATTTTGTTTATAAATAAATATAGTGTGAGTTCTAAAGCTAATTATTCTTTGAATAAAGTGCTACAATTTCATTTGAATCTTTTAAAATTTATATTATTAACTCAGGTTTAGAAAAATATAAAGAAACCATTTGTCTCTTTCATATTTTTCTTTCAAAAAATCGCATTGATATCAATAGATTGCTTTTTTTTTATAAATGTTTTGTGCACAATTTCTATGCAAATTAAAAACTTAAAATTAAATTAATACTTGAAACTTTGTACATAATATTTTATCTTACTGAATAAAAAAAAGTTTTTACTCTTTTTTTTCATTTGTGTTCAACATGTTTTGTAAATTGCTTGTATACTGTTCAAATAAAGTTTTTCTTAAATCCATTATAATGTATTATTTCCATTGAACATTTTTACTTCCTTTATTGCGGACATACGAATAATTATAACATTTTCCCTAGATATTGTATGCATTTTCTTCCAAAAAATAAATAATATGAATCAGAGTTTTACTTGATGTTGGCGTGTTCATGATGTAAAAATAATCTTAAGATCGCTCCGAAGCTGTCCAAGACAGCTTCGGCAACCTCAACAACTTAATCAGTAAAGATCAAATCTTCTGAGTCTTTTGGGCTGATCTTGAGAAGCCTGGCTTGAATTGCTCGGCAGCTGAGGACAATGATTTGAGTAACTTCTTTGTCCGTCAGTTGAGATTTTCATTCCTTCCTATTTCCTCCTTCGTTCTAAGTCTAGTTATTATCGATGCTATTCTACGGTTACTATTTAGAGCTGCGATGGAATATTTAAAATTATTTTTGATTAGTCTTCGGTTGGTAACTCGGTTGGGGGTCAAGAGGTTTGATGATGAGGGCAAGCTCTGGATTCTTTGGTAAGTTCATCGGCTTTCTCATTACCGAGGATATTTACATGGGCTGGTATCTGAAGTCGCATGCAGAATCTCTTTTATGTGATGATTTTGTCGATGGATCGGATGATTTGTGGCTGATTTGGTACTTGCCATTCTGGATCTCTTGCAGCGTAGATCTTGAGTCTGTGAAGATGATAATGCCGCTAGATCCTTGGAAGCCTTCAGAAAGGAAAAATGCACTCTTGATAGCAATGAGTTCGCACGTGTAGAGTTTTACTTCATAAATCTGTATGTATAGTTACATATTTTATAACAAAGTGAGCAAGTAACAAGCTTATAAGAGCTCTATTTACGGAGTTCATATAATATAATTTCGTCTCCTTATTTTGACTCTAATATGAAAGTTCTGAGTTGAAAATTTTCGTTCCACGGAATTGACTTAGGTGGACTATACACATTGTATCAACTTCACAACTACTGCTATTGATTCACAGTACTATGTAATGTTGAAGATTGAAATAAGTTATTTTTATATTAGTTGTTATTTTATTGTATCTGAAATTTGTCTTCAGAGCTTACTGTTGTTGAATGAGGTTTTTCTGATTTTAATAGCAGACTGAAAATTTCAAATATATTTGAATTTTCAAAAATATTCTATGAGCCATACATTCAAAGAATCTCTTTTTAGTTGCTCTAGTCGTATTGATAAAACGATAATTAAAGTCGGTTACAAAGATGAAATATGTCATAAAACAATACTACACAACTAGTACAGTTTCTCAACTCTACATGAAATGTCCATAAGTTTCCGTTGTGTTTTCGGAATATGTAGACATTTTATCAGTAATATGGATTAACATGAGTTTATCGTATTCAGGTAAAACTAAATGTTATTTATGACTTGTTATTGTATGATAAGAGTTAACGAAAAGGTGAACTTTGCAAAACAAGGAAGGAAACTCATCGCGCTACGAAATTTCTATCTAGCCATTATGTTTCATCTTCCCAGTTTGTTCAGAAATCAGTACATTATGGTTTTATTTACGAAACGTTTTCTTTTTTTTTTTTTTTGTGCATTCTCTGTTGTAAATTTGAATCTATGTTAACAAACTGCACTTTCTAATTGTATCCCCCCCCAGATGTTTCCTTTTTTAAAAGCTCTTATTCTTTTTTTAATCTATACAATACTGAAACAATATTAACATAATAACTTATCATGACTTAAATTATCACTTATAACTTAACATGAAATTAACATAATAACTTATCATTGAATATAAAATAATAGCTTATCACTGAATATAAAATAAAAAAACCACAAAAATATAATAAATTCTCAAAATAAATGCCAATCTCCTTAATATTGCCTTTTTAAAAATCGGTACAGATATTTTTGTTTTGTTTCTTTTTATTGTTCTTTACGTAATAAAATATAATTTTTTTAAGAAAAAAATGCCGATAATTATTTCAATGGGTTGTAACTCTGAAAATAATATGAATTTTTCAAAACTCATAGTTGAGCCTAGACAGAGGTCGAGTTTATGACAGGCAAAATATTATTATAATAGAAGCATTTTTCAAAAAGGAGAATTTTGAAAAAGATTATTCTTTCTTTTTGCCGAAATATTGTATTTAAATAATTTTTGTCATAATGTCCTTCAATTTTTACAGTATTCTAATCTAAGTGACACAAATATCATGAAAATTATCCATTTATGCGCTTTTTAAAATCACGGTTAAGGGAGTCGGATACCTTAATATATTGGCAATTTGTCGTCTCAACCCATATAAAAAAGTCTTTTTTCTATTTCCTTATAGTATTATTTCTAGAACGGATAATTCTAGGCTGCTTGTCGTAGTTGCAATTGCCTATGACATTTTTTTCTTTATTCTAAGAATGGTCCTTATTGTTGAAGTGGAAAACAATGCAGCACCAATTTGAGATTAGTTCATCAGCATCTTACCTTTTAATCACTTGCATTTTGTTTCAGTGAAATACTAAAAGCTCTATTTCGTTTTTTTTATTATCACCATGATAAAACAAAAAATCAAAATTTTTTTGCCCAAGAAATCGTTATATTTTTAAAATTTATACTTACAAAACGTAAAAAATATTTGAAACGATAAAAATACGTTCTTATAATCCCGCGGGAAAGAAGAAACACAGATAAACTGCTCCGATATCGGGAAGCCTAAGGCGGGAACAAAAATTTCGGGTCTTATTCAATTAAAACAACGAAAAACCGAAACAGGTTATAATGGGTCTTACGAAATTTCAAATAATATTACTTTATTCTAGCTTTAAACGAGTATGTTAACGTCACACTATATAAAGCAATGAAGGCCCAGTGGCCGAGTGGCAGCGCATCGCTCTTCACCACATGTCCGGGTTCTATTCGACTTAGCCTTTCATCCCTACTGCAGGGGGCGATAAAAGAGTCCGGCTTGGGGAAAACCTGGGGATCTCGCTTTAGAATGACCACCTGATCGGGACATCGCTCATGCACCTCAGCACCCAATGGTCACGTATCTGGGGTGGGCAAGTGGCCCGGCCCCCATGGGCTGTTGAGCCACTGAGTTTGAGTTTATATAAAACAATACGAGGGGGATGGGGATAACCCGTAATTTTTAACTTCGGTCAAGGATGGGGATGAAATTGACTGACACCTCCTAACTACTACCCCCAAAGGGGGGACATTGAACCTCAGCAGATTTAACGGGATCGGTCTCTCACGGCGAGTATTCTGACTCCAGGACTGAACACCCAGACCGGGTTCGGGAAACCTAACTACTGGCTATGGTCTTTGATATGAGAAGAAACACTAGCTTTGAAATCTACATATCTACATGTGTTAAAATTAGCTTTAACAACAAATTAAAAAAAACCCCAAAAAAAAAGCGTGAAAGAAAAGCAGTAATTTAAAATGAAAGAAATAATTTCAGAAGAAATAAAATATTTATACGTTTATTTTAGAACACAAAAACGATTAATCATAAATATTTGAAGGACAGTTTACTAACAGAAAAAGAGCTAAAATTAATTTTTTTTTGATTTTTTAGATAGTTCTAATACATTTCCCAAAGTCAAAACAGTAATTTCATAATACTCGTTCAAAAAAAAAAAAAAAAACTCTGTTATTGAAGAAAAGAGACCCCATTTTTGCATTTTTTGCCCCACCGAATCCCAAAGGTAAATTAAAAAGCAATTAATCAATGCGTCATTTGTTTATTAAGTATTTTTTTTTATAATCAACCAGCGCTAATACAGTAAAAGTAAATTAAATTAATTAAAAAAAAAAAAAGCAATTTATTGCTTCTAATCAGGTTTTGAAATCAAGATAACTGTTCTTGAAAATATATTTTTTCAATCTCTTGGTTGCATGTTAATTTGCATTTCATGAAGATAATTTATTTCAAGGACAAATGTTTGAAAAAAGACAAATTAATGAATTTAGATTCTGGTTTTAAGCAATGAAAACTAACTGTAAAAGTTAAAAAACTTAAATTTATTCACTTTTCTCTCCTTTCTTATTTATGGAATAATCTTCACGTCCACACATTTACATACATTTAAATCTTTCTTCCCCGATTCTTAGTGGAAATGATAAGATATCGTAGTCATTACTTGACTGCTGTGTGTATATATATATATATATATATATATATATATATATATATATATATATATATATATATTCTCCTTTTAGTGTTCATTTCTGTATTTTTTTCCCCGTAGAAATGTCTTTCGAGTGCATTTTTTTAACGAATCAATTAAATGTTTTAACTTTGAAACAGATAAAAACATTTGGTTCTAAAGAAAATAATATTGTAGTGTGAACTTTTGTTCACACACGCACAGTAACAGATGGTAGTAAGAACCTAAAATTTTTATCGTGGTATTTATGGTATCCGACTACCCTAAAATTGTGAATTTTGCCAAAAATTGACAAAAAAATTTGTGATTTTAGTTTATAGGCCATCTTATTAACTTTAAAAAAAATACCAAGTTTATTAGTTTCCATTCACTAAAACAAAAACTACAAATGTTTTTTTAAAGCAAATGCCAATACTTTAGCAAGATGCACACTTTAAAATGCGTTTTACTCGGAGTGTGTGTTTGTGTGTTTTTAAAAATGCTCAACCGGGACAGCGATTGCTCAAAAAGTTTTGAAAAAATAATTAACTGAAATATTTGTGTATGTTCTGTATAACAGTAGAAGTTTTTTAACCTTCAGATTTATCAATCACTGTGTTTTATTACAAAATTCACAGTCCCTTATGTGAATATAATCACTGCTTTTTTAAGCAATTTCATATAATAACTACGATAAAGTGTTCTAGTTTTTGAAAAATTTAAAAAATATATCTTATCCTGAAGGGTTTATTTAAAAAGGAATAGAAAGCAACACATTAAAATTAAAAATTTGTTCATAAATCTTTTGTGCAGAAGGGGCCCTGTTTTTAATTTTTGTAAATTTTTTGCAATTTTTCCAAATTTAGCAATAATCATTTCTTTTTTCTCTTCTTAACTTTTAGCATATTTTCTTAAAATGTTTAAATAAATCTAAAACCACAAAAAAATTCCCCCATACATCCAATCTTTGAAAAAAATTTCGCAAGCGTCGGATACCTTAAGTTTGTAAACCATTCAAATTGTTAGCAAAAGATTCATTTCTTGTTCACGCTGTTATAATGCCATGTCATTATGAAAACATGGCTACCATTAACCGGATTTACCATTTATTATTATTTTTAAAAAACACAACCCCTATTTACTAAAATTTATACAATTACAAATTTTTAAGAACCAAAGGAAACAACTACCGACATTTTCAAAACGTTTTTTACATTTCCCGTCCTTTTTCAGCTCATTGAGGAAAAACTAGTTCTATCATCCACAACAGCGCCTTCTTTTGTAATCTAAAGAGTGCTACAAGCCACGAGCTATTACAACGCCCATGTGTGCTTCTTTTCTCTTATTTATTTTATTTCATTTTACTAAAGATTAGATTAAGCATAGAGTTTTTAGATGATACAAAACAAGTTTTTCTAAAAGAACAATAAGAACGCATCATTTATCAATGCTCACTGTAGTTTCAGAAATGAAACATTCCCATCAAGTTATTTAAAATTTTAATATCTTGGTTAAATCCAGTTGATTTATTGTTTATTAATGCCTCACTACGAAGTAACTCTAGGGCTATCGGTGACGGACTTCGTAACTTTTGTACCACTGTCAAGCAATGAGAACGACACCTGAGTTGGGTTCCACTCTCGAATGGAAATTGCATCAGAATCATCAATGGAAATTACATCAAAACCAAAACGTTTACACACGCCTATACACGATAATACACGCACACATATATAGCTGATGGATTATCTTTTAAATGTGAAAAGATTTACGTAATCAACAAACAAATTCTTTCGGAATACATCGCAATTTACACTCTGTCACAAAAAAAATATATGCCTCCAAAAGAAATCGAGCTACTATCACGAAACTTGGCAGGAATGTAGTCACGATTGTAGAATATAAATAATTAAAGTTCCGACGCCAATGAGAAAAAGGTAAGCACGCTATGCGGATATGAGATGTGCAGCTTTTATAGTTTAAAAGTATTATTTCTCGTACTATAGGGTTATAAGGCACAGTCAATAGTGTTAACTCACTGATTCTCTCTTTTCGACCAATAGCAGACGAGTCTCTCGTCCGCTTACTTTGAAAAATTTCCATCACATCGGATGTCTCCGAAGCAGTCACCTGCTATACCCCTTCTCCTTCAGTCACCATCAGGATTGCTCCTTCAATCCAGGCATCTCCACTTCAAGACCCAAATACATTTCGATATGAGATGGAGGAACGCTTCGCAAGATGTTAAGCATTCACCATAAGATTATTCAAATAAGTCGGTCGACTTGGATGGACGGGATTGTGAGTGGAGAAGCCTTGGAGACAAAACAGGTGACAGTACGAACAATTCCCGGACTTTGAGAGGAGGGAGGGGGTACAGAAGGCCTCAGTTACCGTCGCGGAGGGTCAGGAGCCCGAACACTGGCGATGATCATGAAATCATAAGGTGGCCACTTCTTTAATAAACGTAACAAGGTGTTCGACGCCATTAACCACCTTCACCATCCAGTGGTATCCAAAACCATTCGAGATGACTTGACAAAACCTAAGACTCCTACCACGTATTCAAACACAGTCGTGTTGTTGGTTTTTGCCGACCTCGGGTACGGGTGACCTCCTTTGGTGAGGGTGGTCTTTAGCGTAAAACCTTCAGCTCAATGCTGATGGCCAACGCATACCTGTGGGGAGGCGGTCAGGCCACCGATCCGATCAATCATTAATTGTCAAGAGCATACGGTGATTACACAAGGTATGACAGGTGTTGGAAGTGATTTGTTGAGATACACGATCACCCATGTTTTCTACTTTTTGGGGGGGCGGTTCGTGGACGGGTTTAAAGCCATTTTATGACTTTTATCGTCGCCCAGTTGCCGTTTATCAGCAAGATAGCACTTTTCTACATACTACGCGACTCTTCTAACAACGTCTTCAAGGATATGACTCACTCAAGTAGCCTTTCAGATCACCAAACATCTCGCCAATAGATTCCGTCTGGGACGTGCTTGGAAGGCAACTGCCTCCCTCCCGAAATACTACTGAACTAATTGCCCAGTTGCAAAAATTATGGTATGATCTTTCACAGAAGATCATAGGTGACCTCATTGATTAGATGCCACGCCGTGTTTCGGCTTGTATAGTTGTCAGAGGTGGATTTACTACCTACTGACTTGTAACTTTTTCAAGCCATGTCTTCTGAATCAAAGACCTGTTCTTAATTTGTAATCATTTGCTTGTCTTCTGATTTGCTACATACATGTCAAGTTTCGTGATAGTAACCCGTTTCCTTCTGGGTGCATATATTTTTTTTATGACAAAGTGTATTATGGAATGATCACAACACAGATTTAATTAACAGGAAAAATTAACACACGTAAATTCCACAATAAAATAAACTCAAAGTTTACGCATCAAAACAAATCCGGTTACAATATCGTATTTGATCAACGAAATGCACAGTCAGAATCAGACTTTGAGTGTGTAGGCGCTGGTGTAGCTAGTTCTGAGGGGGCCCTGTATCAAAATTTCTCCGGGGCCTTATGATATGAACCTATTAGTTGGACTGTAGTTACTCATGTTGGGGCCCTTGTGGCTTGGGGGTGCGTATCATTAATACGGCTGATATGGCGGTAGCTACGCCCCTGTGTGTAGGCTTATTAAGAGTGTAAGCCTGTGAGAGCCTTATAGTAGCTTCAGGAATTTACTTACGAAGTAATCATCCAAAATCTTTCTGAATTTTTTCATATAAATCTATTTTTGTTTTTTAAATTTGGCAACTTTGGCAGCCAAATTTGGCACCAAGTCGGTTTGGCACAAGATCACACCTACTAATTTATTATTATTGAATGAATAATGTATCTATATTTCAGAAAGAAAGATTAATTATGATTAAAATAAATGAAGCACCGAGTGTTGTGCATCAAATCTAAGAATAATTTCAGAAGCTTAAAAATTTCAAATCATTTGAAATCGAAGTTGTCATTTTTTTGAAAATGGGCAAATATTCTTTCAAAGAAATAACAAGAAAAATATTAAATAACATAAAAGTAAAAAAAAGTCATATCTTTTTCGAAATTGCAAAATTCGGGGAAGTTTCCTTTCCCAGAATTTAAATTAATAATTCAGGTACTAATGAAGATTTAAAAACAAAAGTTTTATTTCATTTTAATTATTTTGCGATTTCCATCAAAGCGTATTTAGCTTTAATTGTTTTATTCTCAAAATTGAGATCGATTTCTTATAATATACCATGGCAATTGTTCCAAGAACAGAACATGTTTTTTTTGTTATTATTCTTATTTATCACTGACTTTGACGAATCAATCGTTAGCACGCCCTGCCCGTTCCTAGAGCTGCCTTTCGCAATAACTGCGATTGTTCCCATGAAAGCATTTCTTAGAAATGAATCATATTTTTTTTAATTTTGTTCTAAAAGCTTTACTTTAATCTGAATTCGATCGTAAATAATAAAAATTATTCATTGTAAGTTCTAACCGCATGTTAAAATGACACCATAAAATACATTTGTGACTCTCGAAACTTCCACATCAAATTATTTTAAAAATGTAAAAAACGTAATAAAATTTAATGTTCTATGTAACTCTCAATTTCACGTATCGAGTTTCGAATTCCATTAAAAGGCCAAAGAAGTTGAGTGGTTATAATCTCAAAGTCCTGTCGACAAGGACGTCTTATGACTTTTTGAGGCTCTAGGCCCAGAGAAATCTTTAAGTTTTTTTAAGGCCCTGGGGTTGAGTTGAGTTGAGTTGAGTTTGGTGTTTATGGCGCAAGAGCCAGTTTTGGCTATACTGCGCCAAACATTCATAGGTCTGTGGTCTGGACGGGAAAAGAAGAAATTGGATGACAAGAGAGAGGGTCGAAAATAGAGAAGGATCACTGGGGTACCCCGGGGTCGTGACACCCGTGTTTATCAAAGATAGTAAACCCTTTGGGAAAAGGAAAAGATCACAAGGGTATCTCGGGATTGTGACACCCGTACCCACCTAAAGAAGGTGAGCCCCCTGAGGGGTTTAAGGCCCTGGGACCCTATGCAAAAGTAGGTCCCACCTTAGATCTTTAAAAATAGTCAGTATATAGCATGCATTGTCAAATACTCCTACAAACGGTAATTTGAAACAAATAAATGGGCACGACTTACAATCTCACAAACCGGCTCGACCAATGACACACATTTCGACTAAATGATTGTTTATGGGATTAGGCCTAGGTTCAGACATGGAAAACTGTCTTCACATAATAACACAGCCTTACCACTTTTGCCAGTTGAGCATGCAGTTTGAAATTCCTGGTTTTTCGGAGAATATGTACGGGAGTAATACCGGATGTTTCAAAAGTCGCGCACATCAACTTTTGTGGTTGAGTTTTAAAGACAGATGAATTATGTTAACAAACAGAATAAAGAACAAACAAATGTTGAACAGTTATCTTTATTGTCAGGTGTCAGACATGGTAAAACAACAGTAAATGTTCAAAATGATGCCCGTTTTCCTGGACACACAATCGAACTCTTTTTACCAGATTAATTAACACTTTATGAAGAGCATGAGAATTAATGTTCGATATATTGTATGAAGGATGTTACTCTTAAGTTCATCAAACGTATTGGGATTGTTCTTGAAGGTGACATTTTTCAGATATCCCCAAAGAAAAAAATCCTGAATTGACAAGTCCGGTAAACGAGTTGGCCAAAGTCCTTTGGAAATGACTCTATCATCGAAAAATTCAGTTAAAACTTCCATACTGTGTGTGACACATTGCGCCGCCTTGCTGCAATCAAGCGTACCTTTTATCACTTTCAGCAAAGATATGAATTCTGTAATGCTGTTTATGTAGATTCTATATTGTAGACGGACGGTCTTTTCAATGGACTTCTTTGTAAAGCGGTCTTCACATCTGCCACTTTCATTTTCATTATGAACGCTCTACCCGATCGCTTCCTGTCTGCAACCGATCCTGTGTCACGGAACCATTGCACTAAAAGTGTTATCATTGATTCATTTGGTGCTGTTTCACCTGGATATTTCTGCTGAAATACATTTATCACACGACAATGAGATTTTATAGCGAAATAAAATTCCACGATGGCTATTTGCTCTTGGGAAAACATCATGCACCTCTCGCTGTGCTCAACTGACTACAGCTGACAAGTATTTTGAAACTAATGCCTGATACGCTCAAAACTTCTTATGATGGGTTCCCTGCTGCCATCTAGTGAAAGAAATCTCAACCAACCCTTTTGGTTTTTAAGCAACAAGTATTACTATGTGGATGTGCGTGACTTTTGAAACACCCGGCATTTGACCATTAAAATTATCCGGATCATAAAACCTTATTAAGACTGAGTCAAGAATGAAACGAGGTTTTCACTGGGCCCGTACCTTAAGACGTCTCTGTCTGTCGAATCATCTTCTCGAGTCTTGGTGTCCTTAAAGACACATCTTGTAGAGCAGTTGATGTGTATTAAATCTGTCGCTGCTCAAAATCATCCCATCGGCGGGATGTGGAAATTTGAAGTGTGGGGTACCAACTCAGGTGTTAATTTCGCAAATTGAATGAGATTCAAAATTATGAGATCCGAAGTCAATAGTCCTTGTGTTACTTTGGATTGTAATATTTATGAACAATCAGTCAATCGAGCTCTTTTATTCTCTGGTCTCAAAATTGTGATTGGTTAGTCTCTTTACGTCGTACCAGAAATAACACGAAGATTACTTTGCTGTCGAACATGCTTTTTCAATTCCTACTATTAGCTCACACTCTCTATATATTTATTTATTTAGTTATCTTGGTGGAATTTTCAATCGTTAATAAAATACATTTTAAAGCACTCAGTTGAGCTGAAATTTTATATACATGATTATTTTGGATGACAATACAATAATTTAATCATAATTAATAGAAATTAATTGATTAAAACTAATTATTTGAAGAATTACAAATACAGCTACATTGGCATCATTTTTGGCGACTTGTGTCAAAACTTGAAAAGGTTTTTTTTTCTCACATGTTAAAGCATTCAGTTGAACTGAAATTTTATATACACGATTGTTTTGGATCATAATACGATACTTTAATGATAATGAACGTAATACCACTTAATGTTGTGATTCTGTCCTATGTATATACATATTTATATTAATTGTAACTATTTAATAAAAAGTAGCTAAAATAAAATTTTTCTTTGTTAATCTCAGTAGGAATTGATAAAATTTTTTTTTATATTATACTTTATTGAATTACAACTGCCGCGACGCTGGTTACTGTTGCTATGGTGCTGCTAAGGTACAGCGCTGTTGAGGTCGCTGTTAAGGCCGGATTTCTCATGAGGAAGGCGGCGTTGAAGGACATTGGAATGCTCATAGATGTGAGCATTGATAGGTCACAGTAAGTGTGTGTGAGAGAGAGTATATTGGAGCGTTGTAGAGTGTTGGAGCCTGTAGAAATGTCTCTAGTGTATGTGAAGCTCCTTAGCGTCTCGAGAGTCTCTTGGTTTCCCTTTTGGGGTCTCTTTAAAGGTGGAATACGTCACACCACAAAAGTGACACGTGAGGCAGAATCACTTATGTTTGGGCGTAGCTGAGATTACTATTCCACTATTGGTCCTAGTCCCCCCCACGCGGTGGACTTTGAAGCCCGTGGTTGGTGTAGGAACTGCGCCGGTCTCCTCGCTGTCGTTTGAATCAAAGGAAGATCAAAGGTTGACTTGCCTTCCAAGGGTTCTCGTTAGGCTGATAGCTAGTTAAAATAATTAAGCAGTTGTCCTGAAGGACTGGACCATAGATGAATCAAAAGTTATTAATGATTAAATTACTAGGAATTATTACACCCACACGTATAATATATTATAAAAATTGAATACATATATATATATATATATATAATAGCGTTGGCCGGTGTTGATGTATTCGTTTGTTTACACAGGGTTTCACAGAAAACATCTTCAGAGTGGGCGTTCGTCTTTTTATTTTGAAATGAAACGTCAAAGGCGTTACGACAACACAGTAAGCTCACGAATACATAAAACACAACAATAGATAAAAGAGCTGCAGTTATTTACACATATTTAAGACGACGAGCTGGAGGCAAAGGCATACGGCGACATTTACATGGTGAAGGTAAGCAGACAAAGAGAGCGATCACAAAAGATTTTCACTTTATATACTATTTTGTAATAAGAGCTCTGATTGGTTAAAATGGGCGGGAAAGAGATATCTGATACTAATTTATTACGATTAAGATGATTAAGGCGTTAGTTTTGAACCAAAGAATTAAAGCTTTTTTTCATATTAGTAAAAAGAGTTAATTAAAAGATGCTAGAGGGAATTATTACATATATATATATATATATATATATATATATATATATATATATATATATATATATATATATATATATATATATATATATATATTAATTAGCCCTTTATTTTTTTTCCCCATTGTTTATGTCATTCTTCAGGGGACACCGATAACACCCCACATTTTTCATTGTCCCCATACTACTATATATCATCTTATAAAACACATAACACACATCTTATAAAACTTTTCCCTCTTGGTTATATGATACTATTCACAAAAATATTCTTCTCAATAACGCTTTATCTACCGACGGTACTTATAAATACCCTCAGTTTAAAATTACGTAGAATAACAATTTTAACGAATACTCTGACGATACTTAGAAATTCAAAATCCCCTTCCAAGATATATGGCACACGGGTTCTGGATGAGTATTTTAGGGGAAGGTGAATAGCTTTATAAAGAAATTGCGCCAGCTGACGGCGTTTTCAGGGATTGCAAGGTTATCTTTTTTTTCAAAAAATAGAATATCGGTTTTAAGTGTTTTTTTTTTGTATGTAAATGGAGCCCTTTAAAAACAATTTGACTACTTATTTTAAGTAAACAGTGTCTATAATTAATTTTACAGTTGAATATCTTTAATTAATTAATTAGCTCTAACGGATTAAATCTTCCCAAAGCTGAGTATTTTGTTTATGTATATTTCTTAATTTTCAATGTAGTGTGATTCAAAAAAAAATATTGCATGAAAAAAAGTGCAGTGAACCATAATGCGGTAGATAAAGGGATAAATAAGTGTCTATGTAAGTTTTGGTCCCCCCCACTTTTTTGACACAGGAATTTTTTTAATATTTTTTCCCTTATTTTTTTAATTGCACTCCCTTGACGAACGGGTTTTTTGCTTAGCTCTTTTTGGCTATTTGTATATTATTTTATGTGTTACCTCCTGTCTCTAGAAGGACCGGTTGGTAGCTGTAAGCCCTCTGGTTTGAGTTCAGTCCACCCGAGTAAATAAATAATCAAAACCTGAATGGCTAAAAAAGGCTGGTGTTGATTATAAGGACCACTTCAATTCAATTTGCAACATCTTTATTTTATACTCTGGTCTATGATAAAATCAAAATTTGAATCCCTGGCAAGATTCGTACATTGCTGGATACGAAGCGATCTGCATAGTCTTGCTAATTCACCGTATAGAGGAATTCCTGCATTTTATATCTGTCAAATGTCAAAATCTTCACGGTGGCATGGCGTGGAAGCTCGGTAAACGGGGTACCAAGTTTGATGTCATCCTTGTCATTTAGCCGAGGTTTAAAATTACGACGACGAGGTGTTATCCTTATGATAAAAATTAAAAATCTGTTAGTCTGTAAGGAGGGAGGTGGGTGTTAAACCCTGAACTTCATCCTTCTGTAGTCTACTATTTGTAACATTAAATTTTTGAACGTAATTTTTCTAAAAAAAGTATTTAACAATGAGATAAGAAATTTATACGTGTTTTGATAACTGTAGATGATAATGCTTTTTCAATTCCTAATATTAGTTCACTCTCTCCCTATATATACACATATATATATATGTTCAAATTTCTGATCGCTAATAAAATACTTTCTATTCATCCATTCAAGTGCAAATACATTTTTTTAAAATTTGCAGTGGTTGATGTTAATACAGTTTTTTCAAATATTAATTCATTATTTCAATTTAATTAATTACATAGTAACATACAAAATTAACAGTCCAACAGCATATAAAGAAAGGAATTTTGTTCGTTTTGTCTCTGTAGCGCATTGGACTTCTAATGCAAAGGTTGTGAGTTCGAAACCATCTCGGATGGCCTAATTTCTGAGAAAGGGATTTCTTTCTTACTATACTCTTTTATTAAAATAATTAAATTAAATTAATGAATTAGTAAAAAAAAAAAAAAAATCTAACAACCATTTGAAAGGAAAATGGAAGGGAAAAACCCTATTTCGTCACTTAGTAGTGTGATTCTGTCATATATATATACATATTTATATTAATTGAAACTCTTAATAAAAAGTAACTAAAATAAAAATTTTCTGTGTTGACCTAAGTAGAAATTGACTTAAATTTTTTTTATATTACTTGCATACTTGAAATAGGTTATATTTCAAAACCACAAAACCCTTGTTTGCATGCAATTTAAAAATTCTTCCTCTTCATTTCGTGGCCGTGGGAGTCAAGTGGTCAGGGTAACGGACTCGTGGCCATTGTGTCATGAGTTCCAGTTCAGTACTACTTAAGAACCGCCGTGTTACGGCTGATACGTGTTAAATATGTCGTGAATCAAACGTCCTCCTGTTGGCGTGGTGTGAATATTAGGAGTGGGGGTGCCAGCTCAATTGTCGTCTTCGTCACTTGACCATGGTTCAAAATTACGAAGTCTGTTACCCCAAAAGCCCTTTTGTAGTAAGTTGAACTTCACAGGAGACTGGATCGATGACTCGATCCTCCGCTCTCTATCTTGAAAATATGATATTGCTGGTGTTGTTAGCTTGGCTTGTTGGAGGATGCGTAGCTTCATTAAGGCAAGGATCAATGGGGTAGCTGGTTTCGGCTATTGGGATTGAGCATTGCTATTGGTTGTAGAGTGTTTGCGAAAACAGCCCTTCTCAGAGAAAAAATTGAACTATTGAGATGAGAAAACCATTGAGATAAAAGCCCTTTTGTAGCTGAACAGTGCGACGTTAATATTCACTCACACACACACTCCATTTCTTTCACATTCCTTACTGATTCTTTTTCCCCTCCTTCAGAATCAGAATTATAACTTTGTTATAACATCACACACACACACAATTCAAACCGGCTTGGCAATCATCCTTTTCAAGTGGAGCACTTTTTAAATCAAAGAACTAATATAAGCAACAATTAAACAATTTCGTTTATCATATCTTTCTAAGAAAGCTGTGCTGTATTATTTTATTTAACGTTTTGAAATTCCAAATATTGTCTGAATATCTGTCAAAACAACTTTTCCCCTTATTCATTTGCTATTTTGGTAAATATTTGTGCTATTTTGAGTTTCTTATTCATATATAGTCTGTGCCACTTTTGATAAAAGCGATTTCTTATAGTAAACAGATAGATTTCGAACGGATCTAAATGTATAAAAAACACTATTATCACTGCTGGAATACTGCGTATGACATGAGTTGACAAAAAAGGGGTTAAAAATTGGAACGATTTCCTTTTACGTTTTATTGTTGTCTATAAAAATGATAAAAAGTAAAAATGACTCATCAATGAACACCTGTTTCCAGGAATAATTATATTTCATCTGTTTAGAATAAGAAAACAACATATTCTCAAAATCTCTCTCATATACATCATTTTAATTTGTAACTACTGATACACAATATCGGATTAGCATTTACTAAATGAAGCTGCATATGGTATGCCATTTATATTTAACTGAATGAATTATTCACTAAATTTAAGAAGAAAACATATCAGAAAAATAATCTCGAAAATATGCAAGAAAGTTCGTTCAATTCCTGCTATTAGCTCACACTCTCTATATATTTATTTATATTGGTGGAATTTTCAATCGTTAATAAAATACATTTTAAAGCGCTCAATTGAGCTGAAATTTATATACATGATTATTTTGGATGACAATACAGTAATTTAATTATAATTAATAAAATAAATTGATTAAAACTAATTATTTAAAGAATTACAAATACAGCCACGTTGGCATTATTTTTGTGACCCTTTTGGTGACTTAGCCTTCCTTTTGGCGACTTGTGTCAAAACATGAAAAGGTTTTTTTCTCACATTTTAAAGAGCTCGTTTGAGCTACAATTTTCTATACACTATTGTTTTGGGTAAAAATACGGTCAGTCAATTAATTAAAATTAATTGACTGAAACTAATTATTTAAAGAATTACAGATACAGCCACGTTGGTTTCATTTTTAGCGACATGGGTCAAAAATTTAAAAGATTTTTTTTTCTCACGTTTTAAAGCATTTAGTTGAACTAAAATTTTATATACACGATTGTTTTTGATGACAATACGATGCTTTAATGATAGTTAATAAAAATTGCCACTTAATGTGTAATGTAATTCTATACTATGTATATACATATTTACACTGGTGTGCAAAACTTAAGCAACAGGTAGGTTTATTGCCATAACTTCACGAAAAATCATCTGAGAGACATGAAATTCTGAAATGAGGGAGAGTATTATGTACGTAAAGGATGACAAAAGCATCGGCGCTGAAAAAGGAATACAACGCATACGGTATGGAATCAAACAAAAACAAGCTTTATTGAACGCATAGTATCGTGACACATGATTGTCTATCCAACAGGAAGAACAACAAGCAGATGTTCCTTAATATGGTATATGCCCTCCCCTTACTACAATGGTTGCTTTGCACCGTCTCTCCGCATACTCAGAACCAGCTGGTGCAACATTTCTTGAGGTAGGAGTGCCCATTCCTCAATCAACATCTGTTTGAGTTGTTGGTTGTACTCGGATGATGTGATGCTGTGGCAATACGTCTCCCAAAGCATCCCACACATGTTCGATGGGATTTAAATCTGGGGAGCACGCTAATCCATTCGAGTGATATCTTCACTTTCCAGCAGCTCCTCAACAGCAAGAGTGCGATGTGGCAGTGCATTGTCATCCATAAAGATGAAGTTCGGGCCAATGGCACCTCGGAAAAGATCAGATGGGGAAGAAGTACCTCCTCACAATAGCGATCCCCGGTTACAGACCCTCTGTCGAAAATGGGAAGCTCAGTTCTGCCGTTCAGCATAATGCCAACCCAGACAAGAACTCCAGGTACACCGTAACGATGTTCTTTCCTTGATGTTACTGGGATAAAACCGGTCCCGATCTTTCTCCAAATCAAAACGCGTTGAGAAATCACTTCTGGTACAGAACCGACTCTCATCCGTAAAGAGAACACGACTCCATGATCAGTTGTCCAGTTTTGTGCTCTCGTCCCACTGTAAACGGTGGCTTCGGTGGCCATCTTTCAACGGGAGGCAGCGTTCAGGGCGGCGGGTGAACAGGCCCCCTTTGTGAAAGCGTCTGGCCACAGTAAACCGCTACACTTGTCGACCTGTTGCTGACAGAGTTTCTGAGCAATGGCGCTTGCAGACTGCTGTCGAACTTTTCGCCTGCAGGATGAATATATCGGTCATCCCCTGCAGTTGTCGTCCTCGGGCGGCCACACCAACCTTTCTAACAGCTGTACCTGTGGTTTGGAACGCTTTCCAAGCGCGCGAAACGACACTTTTGTTGATTCCGAACTCTGCAGCTACACTGGTGACAGTACGCCCCTCCTCCAGCTTTCCGATCATTCTTCCACGTGTGAAGTCATCCAGATGATTTCTTCAGCCATACTTACGAACTGACTCACTGGCACTTGCAGAGAATATGGTGAATTGCGTCTCCGTCCTTCATTTCATTCTACTGTTGAGCAGCGCTCATGCGACATCACACGTTTTGCGTACGCTCACATCGCTTCTGACGTTTTGTTCCTGATATTTGCATACGCATGACGTTTCTACTGACTTACGTGTTCCCTCTACTGATCTCCAGACCTCCTTTTCTGCAATTTCATGGCTATCTGCTAAATTTTTACATTGTTGCTTAAGTTTTGCACACCAGTGTATATTAGTTGTAACTATTTAACAAAAAATAGCTAAAATAAAATTTTTCTTTGTTGATCTAAGTAGGAATTGACCTAAAAAAATTTTTTTTGTGTTACTTGTTTATATCAAGTATGCAAATGATTAAATTTTCGAGGCCAATATGAATGCTAATTTCAGCCAAAGTGTCTACTTATCAACTGGCTTTATACTAAACAGGTAACAATTGCGGGCGATTTATCTTTTTTCGTTGCCGACATTGTAATTCTCTGAAGACACAAATAATAATATGATTATCCAAGAATCTTATAGACCAGGGATTGGCAGTTGTTTTGGTTCGAAGGCCACATTGTGGAAGCCGGGGATACCGAAAGGCCGCACCTTTTCAAAATGATTGCTTTGATTTTTTAACTTTGCATCTCAGAGAAGGTACCATAAAAGTCAATAAATATGTTAAATAAAAAAGGTGGTAGGTATATTCAAATTTATATATATGCTGTTCTGATTTCATATCATCTATAGCTGCACAAGCACATTTAATTTTAAAAACAATTTAATGAGAAAAAAATTAACCTTATCACACTCTTCTACAATTTTCTTTCTTGTATTTTTTATGTTTACTTTATCTTTATAAACTTATTTTATAAACTTTCTCATCTTTTAAGTTATTTTTATAAACTCTTTTTTTTTACTTTTCTTTATGTTTATAAATTTCGGTCCTTCTACAATTTTTTCTTTTTTTTTTTTTTTTACTTTACCTTTATAAACTTGTTTACTCATAAACTCTTCTCATCTTTATGTTATTTTTATAAACTCTTTATTTTTTTCTTACTTTATGTTTATAAATGTTTCGGTCGCTTCTACCATTTTCCTTCTTGTTTTTTTTTTTTTACTTTTTTCCTTTTTAAACTTATTTATATAAACCTTCTCATCTTTATGTTTTTTTTGTTATAAACCTTTTTTTTTTTACTTACTTTATGTTTATAAATGTTTCGGTCGCTTCTACAATTTTCCTTCTTGTTTTTTTATTTTTACTTTACCTTTATAAACTTATTTGCTCATAAACTCTTCTCATCTTTATTTTTTGCTTATATATCTTTATTTTACTTATTTTATGTTTATAAATGTTTCGGTCGTTTTCTAAAATTTTTTTCCTTCTTGTTTTTATTTTTTTTTCCTTTAAAACTTGTTTACTCATAAACTCTTCTCATCTTTATAAGCTTATTTGCTTATAAACTCTTTATTTTATTATTTTATGTTTATAAATGTTTCGCCCTTTCAATTTTCCCTCTTGTTTTTTAATTTTTACTTTACCTTTATAAACTTATTTACTCATAAACTCTTCTCATCTTTATAAGCTTATTTGCTTATATACTCTTTATTTTTACTTACTTTATGTTTATAAATGTTTCGGTCGCTTCTACAATTTTCCTTCTTTTTTTTTTATTTTTACTTTACCTTTATAAATTTATTTGCTCATAAACTTGCGACATAGCCATCCTGTGATGACTATGTCTAATAGGATCCGCGTAAGCTAGAGGTGTGGGATTATCTAAATGATGAGACATTTTGGATTCTTAACACAATTTTTTATTAAGAATAACTTATATTCCAATTCTAATTAACAACTTCCTTAAATTGAGAGTTAACACCCAATTAAATTTTTATATTCAATCCAGATCGCGCAACTAGATCACTTATCTTAATTATAATAAATTAACTGACTAATCTAACTCCCTATACAAAATATTACCTTTTGTAGAGTCACCTTTCTTCATCGATTGAGGTAATACCTATAACGTAATTTTAGATGAGAAGATTCACTTTCTTATAATTTAATTGAGATGAACGTATCCTTCTTCCAGAGCTATATGACGACTAACACTTGATCCGAATGATTCCACACTAAGTTATCTCTAGACTTGCCGCTATTTCTCATCAAAGCTTCTATCCTTTTAAAGTATATCTCATTTGCATATTCGATCCGTTTCTCTTCTTGGTATTGGGTTGGAAAAGTTTTGCCATTAATCGTGGCCGTCAAAGAACTTAGGAGTTATGTTAGAAGAAGGACGCGAGAGACGTCACAAACTCTTCTCATCTTTATAAGCTTATTTGCTTATAAACTCTTTATTTTTACTTACTTTATGTTTATAAATGTTTCGGTCGCTTCTACAATTTTCCTTCTTGTTTTTTATTTTACTTTACCTTTATAAACTTGTTTACTAATAAACTCTTTATATTCATAAGCTTATTTGCTTATAAACTCTTTATTTTTACTTGCTTTATCTTTATAAACGTTTTGGCATGCGCGCCGTCGCATTTTCCACATGCGCATTGAGTGAAATACATTGTGAATCTGGTCGCACACGGGAAGGAAATCTCGGTTCATTGCGGGTTTTATGATTCTCTTGTGGCCGGCCGCAAAAAATCTCTTTGAGGGCAACTAATTGCTTACCCCTATTATAGACAATTAAAGCCCAGTGGCTGAGTGGTAGCGTTTCGCGCTTCTACACCACAGGTCCGGGGTTCATATCCCGGGCTGGGCAAGGTTGAATCAAGCGTTCATCCATTCAAAGGGTCGATAAATGAGTTCCAAGCTTGCTTAGGAACTAAACAATGGGGATTTCACGTCAAATTTACCACCTGATCAGGACATCTGCTCATGCCCTAGGTCAATGATCCCCAACCCCCAGTCCGCAGACCGGTACAGGTCCGTGGATCAAATGGTGTCGGGCCGCCTAAAGAACATTAAACTATTGCCATTTTTTTTTAAAATTGGTGCATTTCCTCGGTTTGCGCAACTTTCCACGTTAAATCATTTTTTATTCATTTTGGTGTAACTATTTTTTTATTCTGAAAGGATATTTATATAAATGTAACAAAATTAAAGGGGTTAAATAAAAAAACAATCTAAAATATAAACAATGAACGTGTCTCCCCCCTCAGTGGGCCACGGAAAAATTATCAAACGTTGACCGGCCCCCCAACGAAAAAGGGTTTGGGGGAGCACTGCCCAAAGGTCACGTAAAACTGAGATGGGAAAATAAAGCACTCAGGGGTGTTGCACCACTGATTTAAAGGTTTTATCCCGTTATAAAAACGGGCCGTTTTTCGTGAATGAATGAATCAGTGAATATTAACGTCGCACTGTTCAGCTACACGAGGACTTTCGGCGACGGACCACGTAATTTTTTGAACCATTGTCAAGTGACGTGGATGATACCTGAGCTGGCCCCCCCTCCTAACTACCACACCACACCAACGGGAGGACGTTTCAGCTCTCGACAGATTTGGCGTGCACGTTTCCCCTACACAGCGGGTCTTTAGTCGCCACGATCCGATACCCATACCCCCGGACGTTTTAAAGGGGAAGTCTTTAAAAGTCGGGGGATTGATGCCATAGCTGGTTCCCCCATACTGACAATGGGTTTTACCCAAATGGTTTGGACATACCAGAGTAATAATGAAAAAAAAAAAAAAAATTTTAGAATAGAAAATTTGCAAAATTAGTTTTCTGAAAAAAAATTAACGATGGAATGAGGCTCTTGAAGACAAAGGTACAAATAAAAAAGATCAGATAATTGGGGGAAAGGGCTCAAACGGGAAAAATTATCTCATTGTCTTTTTTTAGTTTTTCCATACTCGATAAAATTTTTTAACTTGATGATCCCTTTTTACGCCGCGACCCGGTTTTTTTAAGTGTTTAACCCATTTTAAGATTTTCGGTGACGTTCTTTTTTTTTTTTGCCTCTTGCGTAGAAGAAAATGTACTCATTCTAGAAAAAAAGCCCTTTTTTAAAAAACTAAGTTGTTTCTGACCCCAAAATCATGTCATATATATATATATTTTGTATATATATATGTGTGGGGTTTTAAAAATTTCCCCCTAACACCCCTTTTAATTAACTCTTTTTTAATAAAATTCAACTTATTTTTTTTAATTTTTTGGGGGTTCGGAACTAACCCCCTGATCTTAATCGTAATCGACTAATATTATTACATCATAAATCCTTCCCAGCCCTTTTGTAACCAATCAGGGGTCTTATTAAAAAAATTCGCAGTCTTCACCGTCGGGTAAAAAAACCGATGTTTTGGGGAAATCCCCTCTCTTTTTCCTCTTTTTCTCTGTAGTCGTAGCCCGGCTGTTTTTGTGTTGGTTTGTAGTTTTTTTGCCTGTGTTGTGTCGCCCATGCTCCCCGTAATTAATATGCCTGGTGTTTCAAGATTTCAATAAATTGGTTTTTCCCTAATTTTTTACAAGACTGCCCCCAAAATCCCATAAATAGAAAATGCATCAACTTTCCAAAAAGCACCATCACCCCCAACCGGCCACGCCCTCCCTTTTTGATTCGCCATTGTTTCAATCAAACCACTGCCCGAACAATTAGGGCATACTATAATTTTTTCTTTTTTCATATATATATATATATATATATATATATATATATATATAATATATATTTTAATTATTTTTTTATATATATATTATATTATATATCCTTATTTTAAGTTTAAAAATATAGAAAATCTTTCCCGAAATTAAGGACATAATTATATTTTTTGTTATTTAAAACGAGAAAAATGTAAAGAGGTTATCTTTTTGCCACCAACCCAATTTCATCAAAAAAGAGTCTACTGATTGTGGGGATCACAAGCGTTTGTTTTAACTTATAGAAACTAAAAATTCAGTACTAAAATAAAATATCTCCTGCGACTTTTATCTACCAAAAACTCTTATTATCCTTGTCACCTTTTGGATAGATGAACACGGGAAAATCGTATGAGGGGGAATGTTCATTGTGCCCTCACCGGGAGGAGAGTTACTAGTGAATAATATCAAATTTCATGATTTAACATATACTCCCACCCCCGAACCCTTCAATTTTTCAACAAAAAAAGAAAACTGACATTAAACATACAATGTACAAAAAAAGGGGAAATAAGATACATAAAATGAAATACAAAAAAAAACCCCCAGTAATATTTCGGGAAATTTCCCAAAATTTTTTTTTTAAATTTGATCCAAATCCCCCCCCCTTAAAAGCCACCTCGGGCGGGGGGCCCGGTTTACCCGGGCGGCCCCCTTGGTCCCCTCCCCACTAATTAGTCTTAACTCAACTGTCGAAAAATATTGGAAATCACGTGCACTAATGGTATGGTGCTATTGAAGTGTGTGGAATTTGTAAAATAAAATAAATAAGTAAAAGGAAAATTCACTTCAATAATTTTTAACGCTCATTTTATAATTTTAAAATAAAACTCTCCTGACTCTTTTAATATTTATTTTCAGTGTATCACCGAAACATTTTTTTATAAGATTTAACTTATAATTTCAGAATAAAATCAGATTTCATAATTATTCGAAATAGAATTTCCCTTTTCACAATATTTGTGTTTTTTAAATACATTATTTTGATTTTTAAAAACAAAACAATAATTTGAGAATAAAAAAACATAATTTTAAAAAAAACCCCAACCTTTTTTTTTATCATATTTTCTAACACTAGGTAAAAAATTTGGGGGAAAAAAAACCGAAATTTTACTTAGATATTACATAAATAATATATATGTTATATTATATTAAAATATAGATTACATAATAACTAATAAGATAAAAAAAGCGGCTCTCTAACCCGCGTTTGTTAAACTTTTGAATAAAAAAATAAATTTTTGAGACAAATTTTAAAAGTTTTTTTATTTGTGAAATTTTTGCTTATGGAGAGAACACTTTCTCTTCTCTTCTTCTCTTTTATGAACTCTTTTTTTTTATTGTTATTATTTCCTCTTATTGAACTTGGCATCACGCATGAATACGATTGTGCTGCCATCTCATGGTGTTAAACAACATTTGTCGTTTGAAACTCAAATATATTTTTCTGTTAAATAAATTTCATTAATTAATGATTTCACATTTTAAAAAAAAATTTAAAAGACGCATATTTTTTTGGTATCGATTTAAGTATTTCTTAAAAGTATCTTGGGCTAACTCGATTTTTATTGTTTAAAAATATTAGAAAATTAACGGGTACACCTTTTTTTGGGAAATTTTTCATTTCTTTTTGATATAAATGGGCCACAAGTGTTCGTACACTTTTTATTTCTTATAAAATTTAATATTTTCGACTAATAAAAAATTTAAAATATTGTAATTGTAATTTTTATGATATTTTGGAACTTGTTTTTTTAAAGGAATGACATAATTGATTTTTTAAAAAAGGTATAACAATTTTTTAAATTTAATCAAAAAAACTATCAAAAAATTTTGCCAAAAAGTTTTGCCCCTTAACAAAATCACAACAGCTTTAAATATTGTATTTTTTTTCAATTTAGTACTTTTTAGGATATCCTTTTTTCCCCCAACAACTTTTAAGCGTCTTTGGGATGATTTAATAAGAGTTTTGTAATTTCGGTATCGATTTTCCCTACATGATTCTGTGATCATTTTTACAACTTCACATTATTTTGTTTACATGTTTTTTTTTTCTTTTTTAAACAAATTCTCAAAGAATATGTTCTAATGGGCTAAATAGGTGATTGAGGAGGTGTTTTTATAATTTGGGGACAATGAGAGCAGTGCGCTTGGCGTCATTACCCTATTAAAAAAAGCAGTCGTCTCCCAAAATCCCAAATTTTTTGGGGGTTAATTTAAATTTCTCTTTAAAAAAATTTAAATGGGGGGCTCATGATTCCAATTAAATTTAAAAAAACAAAATTACCTTTAACCCGGGGGGCCCAAATTTTCACCCCGCCATTTCACCTTTACTTCCCAAAGTTGAAGCATGGAGGTGGAGGGTTTTTTTCCTCATAAAAATTTATGGGAAAAACCCCTTTTTTTTTCCTTTACAAACTATTATGGGTCCATCAAAACAAAAAAGTTGAATTATCTGCCATCCCAATCAATTTGCTGTCAATTTTGAATTTTCGAAACTTATTCCCAAGAATCCCGTTGGATCAATAAAACATGGAGATAGAAGTGTTCTTCTGGGGGGGTAAAAACGGCTCGGAATTTGGAATTTGGATTTTTTTGATATTGTGAATCATGAGCCATATAAATATTTTAAAAAATAAATTTTAAAAATCGTCCAAAAGATACCCATAAACGACTTCCCCTTTTTAACGGAAAAATGACTCCCCCCGCCCTGCTCTCCCCCGTACGCCACTGGTGTTCTATAACTGTCCCCAAAAAACTGAAAATACCTCCCCCAATCACTTTTTTTAACCCATTAAAATATTTTAGAAGTTTGAAAAAAAACATTTTAAAAAAAATAAAATAAAGGAAAAATTTAAAAAATGATCAAGGGAAAAGGGGGGAAATCGATCCGAAAACAAAAAAGATTAAATCTATCCAAAACGCTTAAAATTGTTTTGAACCAAAAAAATCCCACTGCCTTTTAAAATTGAAAAATTACAATAAAAGCTTTGGATTTTGGGTTATGTGGACTTTTGTGACTAAATTTTTTGTAGCCGATTATAATTTTTAAAAAAAAAAGTTATACTATTTTTTAAAAAAAATTTAAATTTTGTTTTATTCCTTTAAAAAAATTGCGAAAATCTTAAAAAAAAAAATTAAAAATATTAACTTTTAAAAACAAAAAAAATTTTTTTAAAAAAGGAAATTAATAAAAATTTTTGACCCCCCCTGGGAAAATATAAAATCATAAATTTTAAAAAAAAATGATAAAAATTTTGTAATTTTTTTTCCCCGGGAAAAATGATTTGTCAGTTTTAATAGTGGTTTTAATACTGACAATTAATTGGGTCTTATAAAATTTTTATTCGTTTAATTTTCTCTTTTAATTAATTAAAAAATTCTTTTTTTTTTTTTTTGGGGTTTAAAAAATTTTGACAAAGAAGCGGAAAATTTTTAATATTGTAAAAACAATTAAATGCATTATAGCAAAATTGCAAGAAACAAATTTTTGGGGAAACAAGCCCAATTTCCCCCAAATTCTGAAAATATTTTAATTTTTTTGATTCTTATTTCATAGAAATGATTATACGACCCCAAATTCAAAATTGAGATTTTAATTTTTTCCCAGCTTCATATACGGTTTTTTTAAAAAAATTTGAGGACGATAGATTTGTGGGACTTTTTTCGTCAACAACAGAGTGCGCAATTGAAATAACATAGTGCGTATTTTTAAAAAAAAAAGTAAATTTTTTGAAAAAAGAATTTTTAAAAAAAAGTACCACTCTATTCAATAAACCGATTTATTAAACAAAAGAATAAAAACAAATTAAATACGTCATGTGCTGACGATGCGTTTCAGTGTGATTCTTCTCATGTTTTGTAACGCGAGAAGTGTATACAAGCATTTAAACAGAAATTGGGTGTAACTTAAAATGTGCGTACATGCTTCAAAACGTAATTAAAGGGAAAAAATAGACGCCACCCAGGGGATTTGGGAAAAATACCAAAAATTTCTTTAATTTTTTTTTAATTTTATCCTTTTTTTGTATCCATAAAATTGCGAAACTAAATTGCTGAAGTACATCTATCTATTATATTGGATACTCAATAAATTATTTATTTAAAACTGCAAACGATTGAGCAAACAAAGCAACTTCTCGATTCAGAACTATTTAATGAATAGCAGTAATTGAGAGACTATGATACGTAATACTTGAATTTATAAGTGAGTTTTTCTATCCTGATAGATCGGCGAATGATAAATTTTAAGTTGTTTGTGCCAATATTGACATGCGTAGTACTTTGTTATGGTGAAATTTAGCAACTCGTAAAACTGGTTTCCATGTACTTTTTGGCTCAAAGCTGAATTTTTGGTTACAAAATTTTGGTAAAAAATTTAAAATGGTTTTACGGTTAAAAACAAAATGGGGTTTTACAATTACTATTTTATAACAACTTTACTATAAGAAGATATTAACCTGCTGTTATATATACCGTAGGTTCTAACAGATAGACTTTCAAAACAGTAGAAACAAGATTAAATAATTTATTTCTCTATTTAAGGGTACTTGAAATTGGTTTTTAGTTTCAGGTGATTAGTAATCTAAATTTAGAAACTTTAACAATGATCTCCTCACCCCATTACATTAAAAAAATAATAACTTTGACACTTAAGATTATAATACATTCCTTTAAGTCCCCACTGCCATTATGATAATGATAATGCTTTGAGAGTAAAAAACTAAGATTATATATAAACAAATTTAATTACCGCATTTACTCAAATCTAAGCCGCACTTCCCCCAAAATGTTATTAAAAATCGGGTGCGGCTTAGAATCGAAGAAAAAATTCGTTGAATAGGGCAATTACAGGTTCATGTAGTATTTAAGAATTTATTACTGGTGAAATAACTAATTACTCACTTCTTATTAGTTCTCATTTAAAATTACAGTCGAACTTCTATATAACGAAGTCGCTAAATCCCGGAAAAAGTTCGTTATATGGAAAATTTATTATATAGAGGTTCATCTTTTAATTTACTTTATAAAACACAAAAAACATTTTAAATTCATAAACCCTATATATTAAAAGAAATAACTATTTACCCTTTTTTAAAAATTAATATATGTTCATTTTATATATCTTACCCATCAAAAAAGAAAGAAAAACTGCAAGGAAAACAAGAAAAAAGAATGTCGAAGAATTCACTGTATTTTCAATGTTAAGAAAATAATTTTATACTAAAATTAATGAATTTTATATATATAAGGATATTTTATAATTTAAAACATACAAGTAATAATAAACGTATATTATTTTATAATTAGAACACGGGACAACTCCACTGAGGGTGAAAGAGGATATCGAAGATGTTTCTAGTGATTGGATGAAACGTCCAGAGCTCTATTGCTCTCGGTGAGTTAGAATCTAATAAAACAAGTTCAAGATTTATGACCAACATAAAATGTATTTAAGAGAAAATAACACTAGAAACTTCTTCAGAAATACTTTTAAAAAAAGGGAGAAAAAAAATTGAATCAGAAAAGAAAAATGTCGTTATATATAGAAAATGTACTTCGCTATAGAGAGGTTATTTTACGAAGAAAATCGTGAAATGTTCAAGGTTACAGGAAAAAGTTCGCTATATAGAAAAATTCGCAATATAAAAGTTCAACGGTATTTAAATTTCGTAAAATTGAATAAAATAATGAAATAAAATTGAATAAAAATATAATAATTGCAAAAAATAGTTGAATAAAATTGATAAACCATTTTACGCTTCTTTTTCATTTTTCACAAAAACGCTGAGAATTTTGGGGGTGCTTAGAATCGATGGCGGCTTAGATTCGCATGAATACGGTAGTTAAAGTAAAATATAATATAGGTGCGAAACTTGATAACATTTTTGGTTTGATAATGATTTTATCTAGTTTGCTTAATTTAACCTTACAATACTTTTTCGGGGAAGACTTTTCAATAGTTTGGTGACCTAAATTAAAATTGCCCCGAAATTTGCCAAAATCGCCAACCAAATCCTATATTTTATCAATCAGTAAGAGAAGTTATCGTTTCAGCTATTCATAAATTGGTCAGCTAATCGCAATTAAATTTCCTTTATGTGTTACAAATCACGCTTGCTTTCAACAATAATAAATTTAATTTTATAAGTACTTAATACGAATTAAAAAGAAATTCTTTTCAATGCTTTATTCGAATAAATATATATAAAAAATTCTCTTTATAAAACTTTTCATAGAACAATCAAACATTATGTGGTTCAAAATTGTAAAATGGGATGCCAGATCAAATCACGATCTCGTCATCTGATGTTTTTTTTCTTTTTTTTTCCAATTATATTTTGATAAAAGTTTTCGGATAATCTATGCTTGTGATCTGAAACAAAAATATAGGTTATTTTGTTCAAGATTGTACTCGGATTTTCATTATTAATATTTTAACCTAATTTTTCTAATCACAAATCTTTTTTATAAAATAATGATCTGATTATCAGTTTTGGATCAAGAGACATAGTTTTAACAATAAACAGCATTTTTAATCAGGCAGCACACGAATTTTTAGGCAATTAATTGAAAGAAATAGCTTCTGGAATGCGTGAAAGTAGTGTTTAAGTTTTTTTCAGAGTTTCTAATTTTTTTTTCAAAAATAATACTTATTAAAATAGTGTATCTCCTTATAAGGCGATATTTAAAATTGAGAAGACAAAGGGGGGAATTTCCTTACAACCAGATAGTTAAAGATATTACAGTGGATTATTATTACTTAGCATTTTGTTCGTTTCTGTAACTATTATTTCCATTGACCAACAAAAAATTCTTGTATTAATTATTTTTGTATAGTACTAAATTTATGTAAGGGTTGTAGAAGATATCATCTACATAAGCCAGTAATAGCCTCCGGACAGAGAGTTATTTGACTACGGATCCATAGGTTGCGGGTTCTGTCCTCCGGATTCGTACCACTTCAGGGTCAAATATACCAATCTTTCACAAAAACACATAGCATTACTTATACATATGTATATGTTGCCCAAATCCGTTGAAAGTGAAGCTTCGAAGAACATTCGTAATTTCGAGTTTTTACGAGTGAAAAATGGTTCTCGGTATGGAGGTTAGGAAATACACGGAATCAGTTCCGTATACAGACCTCTTTTATGGGGGTGGAGGACATTTAAAAACCACACAGATTAAATCACCGAGCGGTAATCACTATGCTAAAAATTAAAAATATGTTGGTCTATGGGGAATTAAATCTTCCAACCCCCCTTTATGGGCCACTGTACGGAATAAAATTTTATTTCACATATTACTGCAGTTTTCAGCTGATAACCGCTCTTACTAAACTTGAGAAGTTTAGGAAACGGAATTACACATAAACTTGACTTATATTAGGTATGAAGTTCTATCCGACAGTCTATCCGTCTGTATAACAGTTTGTTTGAAATTCTTACTGTTTGTATAACAGTCTGTCTGTCTATCTGTTTGTCTGTCAGACTGAATTTTGGATACAATATCTAATGGTCTGATCTTTCTCTGGTGTATCCATGATTTTACAACACATAAGTCAGTGTTAAGTCTTTATCTATCGAAGGTACTTATAAGTACCACTCTGACTTTTAAATTACATATAATAACCATTTTTACGAATATTCTGACAATATTTAGCAGGAATATTCTTTCAAATCCACTCTTCCAAGATATACGGCAGCTCGGGTTCTATGATAAGTATTTTAGTGGGGAAGACGAATAGTTTTATAGCACGCGGAAATTGCGTTTTCAGCTGACGGCTTTTTCAGAGGATTGCAAAGATTCTCATTTTTTCCCCGAAAAAATAGTTAATGTCAAAAGATTAGTGTCTTATTTATTTATTTATTTATTGTATGTTAATGAAGACCTGAGAAAGCGATTTGACTATTTATTTTAAGCGAATAGTGTGTATAATTAATTTTACATTTGAATATCTTTAATGAATTAATAAGCTATAACTAATTGAGTATTTTGTTTATGTATATCCCTTAATTTTCAATGTAGTAATTAAAAAAATATTGCATGAAAAAAACTGCAGTAAATCATAATGCGGTAGATAAAGGGTTAAATGTGTTGTAAGAACCAGGGCCGTTTTTAATCTCCCTCGCGTCCTAGGCACTTCAGAGCGTTACGTCCCCCAACACACTAGTTCCAGAGCACCCCTCCTTTTCAGTTCTTAATTTGCCAG
Source organism: Trichonephila inaurata madagascariensis (assembly GCA_019973955.1). Lineage (NCBI taxonomy): Eukaryota > Metazoa > Arthropoda > Arachnida > Araneae > Nephilidae > Trichonephila > Trichonephila inaurata. Next base: position 24,299 of record BMAV01027737.1, on the reverse strand, counting down.
TTTTGGTTCAGAAGGGGTGGTTTCCCCTTAACTCTCTTTCTCTTTTCCCTTTCTTTGTTTTTGCTCTTCGGAGAGTCTTTCCATTATCTCCCACCTATTAACCCACTGAGCTTTGGACTGGCAACCGACAGCCGTAGGGAAAGGATAGGGTCACGGTTTGGCCACTCTTGTTCATTTCTTACCTACAGCATCACGGACAGCCCACCCACCCTTTTGTAAATAAGTACAGTAAATTAATGAAATCGCTTGAAATTACAGTATCGAATGTACATCATTGTATGAACTGCTTTGAACTTGTTAATTATCATCTTTTTCATCTCTTATCCCTTTACTATCTATTACTTATAGACGTCCTTATTCTTTGTTGAATCATTGTCATTGCACTTGTCCAACAAAGGTTTTCTTCGAGCTTTGAATCATTAATGACATAATTGTAATCAATGATAACAGCATTATTGTAATCAATTTTGAGTGCATGGCAACATCAAACTGTAAAGCATTTCATTTTCCATAGTAAATCTCATTTCAGTCTCATAAGGGCAGAAATGTTTCTCTCATGACTCGCTAGGTGGTGGTACGTTCACAATGTAGTTTTAATTTTTTCTTTTTTATCCCTTCAATTTTTCACTCCCGAAAATCTTTTGCGCTCTAGGCACATGCCTAAGCGGAAAAGCAGATTTGGTAAAAAAGGGCTTCAACTGAAAAAGTTGTTTTGTAAATATCCCCCTAAATAAAATTTTATTTCGTGTATTTGCTAACCACCTCAAGGAGAACCCACTGGCACTCTTAGAACGCGAAATTATGTATGATCGTACATACTTCGCACTTTTATTAGCACGCGTAAAACAGATTTCGGCTATATAGCATAACAAGTCCATGTATTTGAAAACAATTGGATCTGAAAATAAATGTGAGTTAAAAACAATGATAAAAACTCCATGTGTCAAAATAATATATGTATCAAGAACGATGTTGGAAAATATTATTAACAAAAGTTGACTCTACAATGTTATTCTTCTATGTACATTCTCATTTTGCTTCAACTCTAAATAAATAAAAGTATTCAATATATATCTCTTAATTTTTTTTTTTTTTTTGTAGTCAAGACTTTCACAATAAGAGAATAAATTTGATTCTACATTTCAGTTTATTTGTTTAATTTTTTGTTTCTTAACGAAGTGTGAAAAGTGCCGCGTTTATGACAGATCTTTTTTTCTTCTCTTTTTTAAGTTTTTGCAAGTTTTAAATTACTCGTGCTGCCATCTATATTTTAATTTGGTGTCAATTTCGAATAACAGAAGAAAATCCAGCATTTTGATGCAACTTGAGAATTTTTTATATACAGATGACACACATTTTTGTCCAAGATCACATTTTAGTGCGTTTGGCAGCTACAAAATGGAAAGTTTGGATCGTCAAAAATCAGATAATGCCAATTGAATGCTGGAAATTATTAGTTAACATGACTCGCGTGGTATTTTTTTAACTCAGTTATAATTTGTTAACAAATTTAACAACTAATGTAAAGCATGGGTGTCAAACTCGCGGCCCACAGTGAAAATTGTTGCAGCCCGGCCAGTATATTGGGACACAATAATACATCATAAAACATCAAAATTTCTCCTGAAATAGGAAAAATTATGGCAGACAAGAGACGTCAAGCATCAGGACGTAAACATTAAATTTTTCTTGTTCTTTTATTTATGTTTGTTATGATCTATCATTCGAAATAAAATTACGTTTCTCTAAATAATGGGGTTTTTTCGGTGTTTTTTTTTGTGTGTGTGTGGCTTATCTAAGTTAAACTTTGTTTATTTGCCCCAAGTCAGCCTTTGAGTTTAACCCCACCCCTTGATGTAAAGAAATACTTGTTCAGAATTATAAAAAAATAATTAAAGTACTATAGAAATAACTAACATGAGATACATAAAAATTAATTTTAAACCGCTATTGAGTACTGTGTTATACTGTTTCGTGAAATGTACAAGCACAGTTAAATGTGAAACAAACACAAAATGTTTGTTCTTCTAGGGGGAGAATTTACTTGCCATCTGGGGAAAAACAGAGTAAAAGTCTACTATTAAAAACTCTGCAATTAATTTCTGGTTGAAATTATATGCTGGGGTGTACGTTACGCCATTGAAATGTACATATACACACTTCAAAATGCTCTCTTCATTTATTATAAACAGTCTCGCGACAATACACGTTCAGTTGCTTTCAGGGCCGATCCTAGGGTATCGGCCGCCCTCGTGCAAACACCTAATGTGCAGCCCCCCTAGAGAACTTTTCATATTTTGACTAATACTTAACGTTGACGTTAAAAAATCATCTACTTATATAGGAATAAAAGTAAAACACATTAATAATAACTCAAATAAAATTTGAAGTGCAGAACTTCATTTTTTGGCCAGGTAATGATTTATAATAGCGACAAAATGCTTTAACAAAATAATAAACTCTATATATAACAAAAATTAACCTTTAAAATAAAAATAAACATTTTATAATTATAAATGCAAAACAAAAGAATTTACTCAAAAAGTACAAACTAATAAAAATAAATACTCTAAGGCACAAATCTCGTGAAACGATAAGTATATAAATCTGTCCTTCTACTAACAAGGAGAGGGCACGACTAAGGAAATTCATTTCGGGTCAAGACTTTGTGTAATAGTAGTGCTCCTTTAGGGTGTTCAACCCTTAATGTAATTCCGTCGAATGGCCATTCAATTCGGAGAAAACAGCGTTCGAAATTCATGCTTAGCTTTTATACATTTAAGTTTCAATATTTTTCACCGGCCCAGTGGCTCGGTTGGCTAATCGTCTGCTTTGCATACGGGTGGAACTGAGTTCGAATCACGCGGAAATCTTTTTTTTCTCTTTCAATTCCTTTAATTATTTTTTAAAATTAAATAAATTATTTATGAAAGGTTTATTTTAAATATTAAATGATATTTATGTAATTATTTTGTATTTTATAAAGTAAAAAATAAATACATTTACTATTCAAAATTAATTATTAATTAAAATTAATAGGAATTAAAATTATTTAAAATAAATTATTAATTAAAATTACTTAAAATTATTAAAACTTAAAAATGCATAAAATTAATTATTAATTGAAATTATTTAAAAGTACTATTAATTAAAATATTTTTAAATAAAATTAATTATTTATTAAAATTATTTAAATATAATATTAATTAAAAATAATTAATTAGTATTAATTTGAAATATTTAATTAATATTAATTAAAACTATTAAAAATTATTTAAATGCATTTATTAAAATTATTTAAATATTTTTAAAATTAAGTAAAATTTATTTAAAAGGACTTATTAAGTATTTCATATAATTATAAAATAATTCAATAATAATATATTTTATAAATTATTTTATATTATATATATAATATTTCATTTATAGTATATTATATTTCACAATTAAAAAAATATTTGTAAATAATTTTTATATAAAATATCATTTAATATTTATTATATATTTTATTATAAATATTATTTTTTATAAAAATATATTTGTTAAACATTATATAAATATTTATCTAATTACAGTAATTTTTTTACTTTATAAATTGTAAAATATAATTATGTAGAATATCATTCAATATTTAATAAACCTTTCATTAATAATTTATTTAATTTTAAGAAATAACTAAAGGAATTGAAAGAAAAAAAGTTTCCCGTGTGATTCGAACTCGGTTCCACCTGCATTCAAAGCAGACGATTAGCCAACCGCCACTGGGCCGGTGAAAAATGTTGAAACTTAATTGTATAAAAGCTAAGCATGAATTTCGAACGCTGTTTTCTCCGAATTGACTGGCCATTCGACGGAATTACATTAAGGGTTGAACACCCTAAAGGAGTACTACTATTACACCAAGTCTCGAACCGAAATGAATTTCCTTAGTCGTGCCCTCCCCTTGTAAGACTAAGTAATAAACTATACCGTAAAATCCGGTGTATAACGCGCACTTTTAACTCAAAAAATAAGATCGAAATTTATGGTTGCGCATTATACGCCGAGTATAAAAATGAGAGCTTTAAAAATGCAAATTAGATGAGCATAGAAAAAGATCAGACTTTTACATATCGAAATACTGTTTCTGTGAAAGGAAAAATATTTTTAATGAAGTTATTTCATTAAAAATATACCGTCTATATCTTATTTTGGGAATTTTTTTTTTTTCCTATTGTTCCAGCAATAGGTTTTTTTTTTTTTCAAAAATTCATCTGAAAGGGGATTTTACCAGTTGTCTCCTTTTAAAGTCAGTTCTTCCCAAATTTATGTGTTATACATAAAAAAAGTATTTCTAACTGTTTTCCCCCCTTCAAAATTTTGGGATCGATTTGGGAGGAATCCTAACTTGCTGTTATACTCTTCATCATTTGATTCTTCCTCATCATAATCACGAACAGAATTTTTCACCCGAAAATACGTTGTACTATATCTGTTACTGTATCTATTAAATTACTTAAATATCGCATTTCTTCATCATAACTACAATAATACGCCATAGTATAAGGAAAGATTTAAAACGTGCTCATGCATTCAGAACTGTAACGGCTTTCACGTGCAAGGTATAAATACCCGAAGAGGCGGTATCCAAAAATAAATTTTTAGAATTCGCCTACAAGCTGGCCCCCTAAAAAGATATGACCTCAAAGTCATGAGAAACATCCTTTTTCCCAAAAAAAGGTTTAGAAGGAGGTTAAAAAAAGGTAGACGGGGGGAGACATACCCCGCGCGGGAAGTGCCGGGTTAAACGAAAAAGATCGGGGTTAAAATTTTTTTAAAAGTACCTACATTAGGGAAAGTCGAGGCCTTTTTTTTCAAACTTCGATGCTTGCACAAAGCCTGGTCTTCCCCGCGGGGGACGTTTTCCTTCGAGTCATATAATTTTTTTTTGTAGCAGTGTGGAAGGAATTTCGTGAATTTAAAAAAAGTTTAAATTTTGATTAAAAAAAACTAAATTTTTTTAATCAAACTAAATTTTCAAACTTTTAAAGTTTTCATTTATTATTGCAAACTGAAAATTTTTTTTCCTGAAATATTTAAAAAAATTAAAAAATAATTTTTTAAGTTTTTTAATTTTTTTTTCCAAACCTCAAAAATTACATTTTTTTTTTTTTTTTTCAAAATTTCTGACTGAATTATGAAATTTCTGATTTAATACAAACATTTTTTTTGTTAATTAATTGTTTTTTAAACGTATTAGTTTCATTTCTAGAACAAAACTTAGCTTGGCTTCCGATTACTTATTCAAAATTATTAAAAATTCCACCAAAAAGCGTATCTAAATTTTTTTTAAAAAAACTATTAACACAATCACAATACCTGAATTTGTATTTTCCCTTTTTTAAAGTTTCTAAATATAAGTTAAAAAACATTATTTTATTATACTTGTTTTTTTTTTTTCAAATATCTTAATACTTTGAGACTAAAACAGAACAATGCTTTTTTAGAATAATTTAAATTTCTTAAGTAACTAAAAATTTTTTGACAAAGGCCACAATATTACAAAAGAAACCAAAAATTTTTTAACTAAATTTATATCTTAATTACTTTAAAAAAATACCAAGATTATAAAACCCTTTTTCTACTTTTTTAATTTTTTTACTTCTTTTTTTTTTATAGAGAGAAGAAGAAACGCTTATCTACTTTATAAATTTTTTTACATATTTTTGTTTCTGTGATGCATTTTCTATCACTTTAATTAAATAGCTTTGTACTTTAGAGCAACTAAAAAATATTACCTTTTTTTTCAACATTTTTTTGTTCTGTTAAAAAAAACCCTTTTCAAAATGTTTTTTATAAGAAATTTCGCAATAGTTCGACATTTTTATTGTTGCCTTTTTTAAAGATTTTAAATATTGCATAGATTGTTAAAGATAAATTTTTGATTAACTTTTATTAGAAGCATACAGAACTAACAATATTTTAACGAAATTATACGTTTTTTATATTTTAATTATACCATAAAATTATTAGTTTGCATTAAATATTTTTTTCAAATTCTCGGGGCAAAAGTTTTTAATCAAAAAGGGTATCGTAAATCACTCTTTAAAATAGCAAAAATAAAAAAAAGAAAAAAATTTCTTTTCAAACAATTTAAAAATGATGGTTCTCAGCAGTTTTAAAGTATATTAGAAAAAATTTTGTGTTTATTTCACATGTTACCTCAATAAAAGAAAAAAAAAATGTTAGGCATTTTTTAAGAAACTTAGCATATTTTTATTTTTTTAAAAAAATTGTTTCACATTTTAAGCAATTTAAATTAAATATTTAAAATTATAGATTTTTTTCATTTATAACTAAACAAAATTATCGTAATACGTTTGATTGCAAAAAAAATCATCAAAATAAATATAACTGTTTTATTTAAATTTCGCGCAATTGTTGGGACCCTTTTTAAGTATAAAAAATAATTAAGAAGTCCCCAAAGGTCATTAGTGTTTTGTATTTTAAATGAACATACCGTTTTTCAAAAGACTAAAGAAATTTTTTTTTATAGGAGAGGAAAATAATACTTCATATGAATAACAATGCCAATTGAAAATGTTTTAAGAAATTACGGTACATTCGCTAAAAAAACATAACTTTAAATATGTTAAAACAACATGAAAGCATTCTAAGAAACTGATTACAGCTATTTAATTTATATAAATAAATAAATAAAATAGTTATAGCAAAATGCAAAAAAAATATTTTTTTCACTTTTTTTCTTTTAAAAATCTTAAAAATCGAAAAGAGAATTTTTAAAGTGCAAATATATTACCTTTTTTTTAACCTTTTTTGCAGTGGCGTAACGGAAAAAAATGGGCCCCCGCAAGGTCAGATCGGGGCCCCGCCGAAATATATATATATATATATATATATATATTATTTCCAAAAAAATTGAAAACCATAACATAATGTCCCTTACAATCATAAAAATATTTAAATATTAAACTTATAACGAATATAAAATCAACCTGTGTCTGAGTAAACAAAGTAAATAACGTTTAACATTAAAAAATTTTTTGAAAAAAGGCCCAAAAACATCCTTTTGGGTTGAAACCCCGGGATGAACTTGCCCTTTTAAAAGTTCGAAAAATTTAAAAGCAAAAATTTGTCAAAAAGCGACACAACTACTGTTACTTAAAAAACATGGGCACAAAAAAAATGCCCGCAGTACCACTCAGGTTTAACCCAAAAAAATAACTAGTTCTTGGGTTTTTCGCGACACAACTATAGCTAATAACAGCACTAACTCAAGAAGTAAATCCAAAAAAAAAGATTGACGTCTCACATTTTTCTTAGCAAAGTCGGTTATTAAATTTATCCAATTCAATGTTTCTTGCTTCTTGTTGTTAATACTTTCAAAGACAAATAGAGAGCTTCTTCAGACATCCAAAAGTGATAATTTTTATTAATTTTTAATTTTGAAAATGATCTTTTCCCCCAGCAGAAATAACAAGAGTCAAAAAAAAATAAAAGCAATACATAATCTGGGGAAACTTGGGAGAAACTTATTTTGAATCATAAAAATTACCTAAATCTTTTATCGAATTTAGCAATTAAATCTTCACTAAAACTGCTTTTTGAGACATAAATTTTATTTGGAAATTCCCCGAAAGGTCAGGCTATATACTTTTGAAGATTACTGTCTTTTTATATTTTGGGTCATTTTTGTAGTGCTTACAATACTTTGGGGAAAGAAAACTGAAATTTGTGAAGTGATTGTATAAAAATATATGTTCTAAAAAAAATTTTGTGAAACATTTCTTATGTTTTTTTTTATTGAATACCTAAATCTACGGAAATTTCGGGGGATATGGGGTTTTAAATCAAATCTAGACCAATATAATCATTTAAAATGCTTCAAAGCGTTTTCAAGTATCGCAGATATTTTTCAGAAAAAACATAACAGGGTTTTTTTTACGAGTTCGTAAATGAAAATGAAATACATGTGGGGAGCAAAAACACCTAATAAGTTCTTTTCTCCAGAAAAAATAACGTCTTTTTTTTTTTCCTACCGCAACATGAAGTATACAAAAAAACAGGATGAATTATTTTATCTTTCAGCATTTTTCCAATTTTCCGTCTGACTTTTTATCGTTAGGGAATTTAAGTTTGAAAAAAAAACCCACTAAAGAAAAGACTTTCGTCGCGGGATTACAGCAAAAAAAAATGTTTTTGATTTGGGGATTGATCTGATATCTAATAAGCGATCAAAGTTTTGATTTTAATGATGTTAGATGCCAATTTGAAAATCGCTTAAAAAAAGTGATTTAAAAAATGTAAAGTAATTTTGTGAAATTTACTTAATGGCGTCATTAGCTTTGGGCCCCCCGACCCCCCTTTTTTGGGTTTTTTTTGTTCCGATTTTTTTCTTGTCTAAAAGAAATTAGTTCAAGTCAAATTAGAAAATTCTCAGTTTTTTCGAAAAGGGTCTTCTTTTTTCCCGAGGGCATTCTGCCCCATTTTTTTCCTTTTTATTCGTCCTTTAAACAGTCATAAATCTTGATCGTGCTTTTCATCAAAATTTTGTCCGATTTTCGAAATTTTTTTTAACCCCCCCATGGGACCAGCGTTGAGAACTCATGTGAATACTCGTTAAAAAAAAATTAATATAGATTTTGGGGGGTTACAGAAGACTTTGCGCTATGGGCCAGATCTTTCGAAAAGGGGCAGATCCTTGTTTGAATGCATATTCGGTCTTTGGTTGTTACAGAAATAAAAAAAAAACCGATAAATAAAATCAACATTCTTTCACTGACCACTTAAAAAAACCACTGCCCAAACCTTCGTGTAGTTCTAATGCTACGTTTTTTCAGTCAATCAATCAACAGACGAAGGGGGGATTTTCATTTGCAAATAACATTCTGCATGTATTTTTCCCATCCTAAGTGTTTCTGTATTTCACTTCAAACGATCTTTTTTCGAACCGCTTTGAATGGGTTTTTCCTACTTTTTGACCTCATAACACTCCTTTTTTCTATTATTTTGAGTAACCCGACAGCTTTTGAACTTTTTTTTTAGTGGGTCCTAAGATTCAGAATTCACACGAAAAATTTATATCGTTTGGGGGCCTTACAACTATTTTATAAACGTAGAAATGAACTCTTTAAAAGACTATTAATAACATTTTTGACGTTTGTTACACCGTCCGGGACCCCTGGGGGGGCCCCCACTTTATACGGGCCCCTGATAAGGCAGGCTACACCCCCGATGGGGGAATGTTCCTCAGAATTTTAAACCATTCTTATTTTTCTCAAATTTTTTTATTTAAAACGGGACTTATTTTGATTTTTTTAAAACTTTTAAAATTTAGCATATTTATTCAACAAAAATTTTTTTTGAGAAATTCACAAAAAAATTTTTCTTGATCGAAAAATTTATGGGCCCGCGGCCCCCCTCGTGCGGTGCACACCTGCTGGGGTCGGCCCGGGTTTCTTTCTCACGGGCCCAAAAGTCCGCGCTTGATTGAAGACGAAACTTCAAAAGAAAGCATAACATAATTTTAAAATTTTAAAGAAGAACAAAGAAGACCCGATTTTTTTGAGAGTGGATATAAATAAGGGGATACAGCTTTCCAAAATTTGGGAAAGACAGTCCAACCGAAGCATACACCGAATGGAGTATGAAATTTCAAAAAAACTTGATCCCCCGCATATCGGGATCGTGAATTTTCAAACAACTTTCCCAAACCCACCTTCTTCTTTTTTTTTGACTCGGTAGCCAGTGGTCATGGTATCGGGTCGTGGCTTATGTCACGGGGTTCGAGCCCCGTACCACTAAAGACCCGCCATTTAAGGGGGGGGGATGCATTTTTAAAACGTCGGGGTCAGACGTCCCTCTCGTTTTGGTGTGGTATTTGGGGGGGGAAGGGCAGCTCAGGTGTCGTCTTCGTCACTTGATGAATGGTTCAAAGCTACGAGGTCCGTCGTCAAACGCCCTCGTGTAGCTGATCAGTGCTACGTTAAATATATTCACACAATCACTCTCTCAAAAATTTATCTCTTACTTTATGGTGCCAAAAAATAAATCAATTGAAATTGTATCTTCGAGTGATGAAAGCGATTTTGAACTTATTAATCACAGGAAAATGAGCGTTTTGGATTACGAGGAGTATCAGTGAATTATGCATTTGCATTTTTAAAACTTTTCCATGTATACAATAAGAAACTAAACGTTTTAAAATGTTTCCATGTGTAATTTAATTACTTATTTTGCCATGGAAGAACTTTCTAGTACATTTCGCAAATGAGTGGCGTATTTTCTATGTGCGACTTTTTAATGCGGTCCTTCTCAACCGCGTAGAAAAAAAATTCTGTAGTATTTCGACGAATTTGTTTGTTAAATGTAAGAATTTATGAAATTTCCAAATACCTTTTTTGTTCGGTCCCTATCTACCACACAAAAACAGGTTTTTCCCGTATAATATCCCCTTTACATGACAGGTATTTAGTAGTCCCAGGACTCGAATCCATGACTGGACAGAATTACCACCGGTCATGATCTCACAATCCTTAACGTGATCAATTTTCTTACAATGAAAAGAAGAAGAAAAATTTAAGAAAAAGTTACTGTATCTAAATATATGGAACATTGTATATTAATTCAAACAAAAATACACTAATTACACTTACATCCCTTTTAATTATTTACTTAAATGAGTACTTTTTCATTGAATGAAATTTTTGTCAATGTATCATTTTCTAATATATCAGAAATTTCAGACCAAGAAATGTCCTTCATATTGAACGTCACGGTAAGTGCTACAGCTAAAGTATCAATATTCAGTCTTGATTTCTCACTTGTTCAAAAATCATTACCAATTGAAAAAATTATTTCAACTGCTGCATTTTTTCTAAGGCACCACAACGTAAATTTAACAAGAATAGCTAAATTTTTACATGGAATGTGTTCATTTTTGAAATGGTTAGATATTTTGACCCATCTTTTATCAATTTCAACATGCCTATTGTTCTAATTTATCAGAATTTAAATATACATTCAGTCTTCTAATTTCTTCAAACAGATAATTGCCATCTATTTCAATACCAGGCATTTCTTTGATAAAAACTCAACGCAACTTTCCATATCTACCCAATTTGCTCGCATGAAGTAAAAAAAAAATTTTTTAAAACCATTGAAAACTGTTATATTTTGTAATATTTGCTTCAGACCATTCATTTTTCGACACATTTAGAAATATATTTGGTAACAATTCTGCACTTCGTTGGTAAATTTTTGCGTTAGGCCTGGATTTGATTCTTCGAAGTTTGGCGATTTTTTTTTATTATTAAGGGAATATATTTTTCTTCAAGTCTGAATGGGCTAAATTCATGTGACGTCATAGTCACATGATAGTGAAAGCCACATGATTCTAGCCAATCAATTTAAAAACTCATGCGACGTCATAGTCACACGATAAAAACTATCTTGTGTTTCCAACTAATCAGTTCACGCACTCCAGTGTTGCCAAGTTTTGCTCTTTGCAGAAACTTTCTCTTAAAAAGTACATATGTATACAAAATGCATTTTATTTAAAAGTATAAATATAAAATATTATTTTTTTTAATTGAAAAAAATCTTTTTGTTTCCCTAGCATTTAAACATCTTTACGCAAACATGAAATTTGAAATTTTATCTGAGTTTTACAAATAAAACAACAAGTACAATTAGTTTAATGTTTGTTTTGAATTCAATGGAAAACACGTGTTTGTTTTTATCATGTGACTTCATGAATTGAGCCCATTGTTATTGAAGGAGAAAAGCGTACAAAATAAGACTAACTTCTATAGCTAAAATATGTTCAACATCAATCTTTTGAATCGTTTTGTGGAAAATATTGTAGATGTCCGATTATGTAATAAATACATTAATATCTCTGATAATTTATACTGTACCGGAACATGACACCGACTGGATTCTCTGTATACAAAGATTAACAGATTAGTTTTAAAATATTGAAAAGAAGGACAAGTAGGAAGACACTTTTTGAGGAAGGACGTAAACTATAAAAGGACTGTCCTCCCTAAAGGAGGACAACTGGTCACTTTTCTTCAGGGGTACTCAACCTTTTTTTCTGCTGGGCCACATACATATGTCAGCTATTTCATGCGGGCCGCATACATATGTTAGTTATTTCATGAGGATAAATGGGGAGGGGGGATAAATGCTTTAAGACCAAGATAAAATTAGAAATTTAAAATGTGGAAAATTGATTAAAATATTATATAACTCCTGTGTTTTATATATATATTTTGTCACTAACACTAAATTAGAAGCATTTAAGAAACACTCCTTCACATTTTCTGCATCAGTATAAACGGTTTCACAAGATTACCAATAATTATAACGAACTTCATAGTATGTCTTTGTTACCGCTGTGATATTACCACCGACAAAACACATTGTAGATGTTGCAAAGATTATTCAAGAAAGCCTATTTATCACCTCTTGAAAAAGATCTTCGAGGAAAAGTGTCACTTAACGGTTCCTGTTTATTGGTATTTTTTAATACAACACTTTCGTGACAAATCAAAGAATTCATTGATCCATTTTTTTTCACACTACAAAATAGTCAACCACCCAATCTTCTTGAAACGATATCATTTGGGGCATTTTAATTATAATTAGTTCCACCCGCCAGCCCAGCCTGCCCACGTCTCCGTAACAGAAAAAGAATATCAATTCGTAAATTCGTAAGACACCGACAGCAAAATTGATTGTGTATTGGACTTCTTGGCAAAGAAATCACCCAGCCTTAATACAATGTTCTTAAATAAGAATTTCATGCTAATGAGCCAAGACCGGGCCACTTAAAAAGGCTCGGTGGGCCGCAGGTTGAATATCGCTGCTTTACTTAGCTTCCACTACCAGGTGTGAACCACAGGGTATTTCGTTGAAGAAACGAACTCATAAATGAGGGCAGAGAATTCAGATTTCGTATTTACAATGACCATAGTCTAGAGGGGTGGATGCGTGTTAAATATCCAGTTCATTTCCTGACGAATGTGAGTAGGGAGCGCCGCGTACTGAAGTTCAATGCTGCCTGCACCGCACCGCCCCGCCTAATGAATTTCTCTTGGCTTTAGTATGACCATGTGGTCTCTAATTAAATAAACCAATCAGTATAAATCTTAGAATCTATCTTAAAAATCTATTTACGATGTACCTCGCTGTAAGCAATTAATATACGCGCGAGGTTCGTTCAAAAATATGCACAACATTAACTTTTCGTGCACAAAGAAATAAGGCATGAGAAACGTACGGGTTTTGTGCACAAAAGTAGATGATAGGAATGCGCATATGTGATTTTTTATCCTGTCTCTAGAAGCTGTCAGTCGCTGATAGACCGCCAATGAGTAAAGAAATGTAAATCAGTGCAATAAGGCAAATTTTTGCTGTTGAAAGAATTCTTAACTCAGTGGCGCGACAGCCCACGAGGGTCAAAGCCTACTGTGTCCAACTCAGTATGCGCGACCTTGGGCCCTGAGGTGCCTGAGCAGATGTTCCGGTCAGGTGGTCAGTCTGAAGCGAAAACTCCCTTAGTGTTGCTACTGCCAGCTATAATTCCATTTTATCGACCCACTGATGAAAGGCAGAGTCAAAACTTTGCACAGCCCGGAATTGAACCTCGACCTGTGGGAAAACGCACACTTAAACTACTCAGCCAATTGAGCTTGTGAAATAATATGATATAAAAAATTTTAAGTGAATTCCTACTTAGGTCAACAAAGAAAAATTTATTTTAGTTACTTTTTATTAAATAATTACAATTAATATAAATATGTATATACGTATGATAGAATCAGAATATTAAGTGTCAAAATAGAAAGCAATTTTCCTTGCAATTTTCCATTTTCCTTTCTCTATATGGTGTTGAGCTATTATTTTTGTTAATCACTAATTCCTTAATTAAATTGAATTATTCCAATAAAATAGCATAGTAAAAAGAAATCACATTGAAATAGCCAACCCAGGTGGGGCTCGAGCCCAATAATCTCGGACAAAGTCCTAAGTGTGCTATCCATCACAACGAATGATTTTCCTTTCTATATATGCTGCTGATTTCGCTATTTTGCTTGTTACTATTTATTCATTTTTAAATTTAATTAATGAATTAACATTCCAAAAACTATTAATATCATGTCAGTCACCCACTGCAAGTTTTAAAACATATTTGAACTTATGGGATGAATAAGTATTTTTACTAACGATTGGAAATTTGAATAAGATATATATATATATATATATATATATATATATATATATATATATATATATATATATATATATATATATATGGGTATATATATATATATATATACAGTCGAACCTCTATATTACAAACCTTTATATTGCGAATTTTTCTATGCTTCGATTTTTTTTCTGCAACCAAGAACATTTCGAGATTTCCTTCATAAAATAACCTCCCAAATAGCGAAGTGCATATTCTATATAACAAACATTTCCTCTTGTGATTTAATCTCCTATTTTAAAGTATATTTTTGGACATTTCAAGTTATTCTCCCTTTTAACACATTTTATGGTGGTCATAAATCTTCAACTGGTTTTATAAGGTGCCTAACTCTCCAAAAGAGCAAAATAATTTTGGGCGTTTCATCCAGTTCACTAGAAACAACTCCGATATTCTCTTGCACACTCAGTAACGTATGTTTAGAATTTCTAGTTATAAAATAATGCATGTTTAAAATTATATGTAGGCCTTTAATTAGAAAATATCCTTAAAATTCATTTTAATATAAAATTATTTTCTTAATGTTGAAGATATAGTGTATTCTCCTCGACATTCTTTTTCATGTTTTCCTTGCAGTTTATCTTTCTTTCTTTTATGTATCTTACCCATTAAAAAAATAGTTATTAATATACAAAAAGGTGTGAATAATTAAATTTTTAATACATAGTGTTTATGAATTTAAAATATGTTTTATGTGGTTTATAAAGTACATTGAAAGAGGTGAACCTCAATATAACGAATTTTCCATGTAACGAACATTTTTTCGGGATTTAGCGACTTCCTTAAAAAGAGGTCGGACTGTATATATAAATAAATACAGTAGAAAGTCGTTTATCCGAATCACTTGGAACCGGACACCGTTCAGATACGCGATTGTTCGCATAGCCGAAAATCGAATACGATCCATGCACAGTTTATGAAAACCGGACGCACTATGACGTATATACGAAAATTCTCTCTGCCAAGTTCTTAAAGAAAACAAAATAGGTGCAAAATGTCGCAATTTACCTTGGTCAGGGAAAAATAATCACTTATTTTTTGCTGTACAATTGTACTTCGTTTTTTATCTGGAAGGTCTCTGATTCTCTTCAGCAGCAGTAGTTGAATAGGACAGCACTCTGATTGTTGTTCGTACCACTCCATAGCTGTCTCTAACGCAGAAAACGCGTCAGCTTTGATGAACCTCGCTACTTTCGCCGTTGTTAAGCCGTCACCGTCGATATTGTGGTCTTATTCTTCTTGCGCGGAAGTCAGCACCGCCCGTCATTTCTAGCATTGAAAATCACTGCAGCCTTCTGCATCGCATGCCATCCAGGTTTCTACATCTTCTTCATCGCATTCTGAAATCTTGGGATAGAATGGACAAAGTCGGTAATCTTCCTGCAGCAGTAGCGCGCACACAAGCACTTTTCAAGGGGTCCAGGGTCGAAAGCAATTTGCATCATGCCCTTTGATTTTGTCGATTTTGGGGAACAAACACAGTAAAACAATTATTAAAAATAATTAGCATTAATTAATAAAATTAATCATTAATAACAAATTTAATTAAATTATAGAATTATTAGAATTATAATCAAGGGAAAAAAATATAAATTTGGGGGGCTCCGCCCCCAGGACCCCCCCCCCACCCCCCTTTTGTGCCATGTCCCCCCTGTGGTCGTCTTTTCCCCTTCGCCTTCTAAATTTGACCCAGCTTATTGTTTTATTTTCAGGCTCTGTCTTTTCGAGGACCCCCTGCACTGTTCATATACAGGGTAACAAAAAAAAAACTTCCGGATTTTTGACGTTCGAAAAAACGTTCGGATAAATGACGTTCTATTGTACATATAGGGAGAGTGTGAACTAATAGTAGGAATTGTGAAAAATCTTGCTTGAATAGTGGCACTGCACTAAATTGCATTTAAAGCTTGGAGATTTCAAGGGATCAGAAAAACACGAGGAGAAAAAAAGAGACCAGATATCAGTTCAGAGAGAATATTAAGAAAAATGGGGCAGACTAGCTGAACGCTTTCCCAAGGGAGGGGTTCCAAGACTACTTCCGGCAGTACCAGAATCGTTGGGATAAATTATGTTGCTGTCTGAAGAAGATAAATTTAAGAGTGTGATGTCTGAATATGAATATTTTTTAAAGAGTGAAACCCGTTTTTTCAAAAAAACCCAATGTTTCGGGAAAAAAAAAAAAAGTAAATTTAAATAAAAAACATAAAATGTTCAAAATCAAACGTTCTTAATTCTATTACACATTATAAATAACAGAACTTTCCGTTGTGGGTCATTGTTTCTAATTTTACTTTACATTTTAAATTACAATTACCGTAAAATCCGGCGTATAACGCGCACCGGTGTATAACGCGCACCTATTTTCAAACCAAATTTTTCAATTTTAGGTATATTCACCGTATAACGCGCACCCCCTTTTTAACGAAGAAATCTGAAGTATTAATATACATTGTTTTTATGTTTTGAAGTATTCTATTCGAGTATTATGCTAGACTTTTGAAAAAATTGTATACTTCTAGAATTACAACTGTTCTTGTTCAAAAGGCAAGTCGTTTCTTTTAAATAAACAGTGTTTCGATACATTTAAAAGTAAATTTTTTTTTATGCCCATCCTTTTTGTTATTTTTAAAGCTATCATTTTTATACCCGGCGTATAACGCGCACCCTTAATTTTCGATCTTATTTTTGTGTTCAAAGTGCGCGTTATACGCCGGATTTTAGGTAATCTCTTATATTTTTGTATATTTTTCTGTAAATAGAAAATATACGACATGATTTTGGATTAAACGGTTTAGAATGTAATACGTCGAATGGTGATTTAAAATACCAACATAATCCTACCACATTTCAAAAATCGTATTCATAAATTTATTTATGTAATAAAATTTTGCAGAATAAGAATTTTTTCACATTTTTTTTTATCTAAGCATTTTTATTACTTCGAGAAGAAACATTGTTATTTTTTATTTATAAAAGCAATTTACTTTTCCATAATTCATTCCAATTTTAGAATAATATATTTGAAACAATACTTTTTAGGCAATCAGAAAAATGATTTTGGAGAATATCAATATGTTTTTCAAGTATATTTTTAACGTTACAAAAAAAAAACCCCAATAATATAAATATTTTTGTTAAAAAATATTGTAGTAATTTAGGATTTTGAAAATTCACGTTATTTTCAGAGTGAAGATCAATCGAAATAATAACAGGTGTTTTGTATAAAAATTTCAGCATTCTGATGTATTAAAATACAGTAGAACTCGTTTATCCGAACGTTTATTATCCGGAGCGACAAATACCTGGACCAGTTTTTTTTTATTTTATTTATATAGTACATATATATTTGTCACCTGTTTTTTGTACTGTATGCGAATACGTTTTCGAAGAGTGCGGGGACTCTGCTCGAAATACAGAGCCTGAAAAATGCATGGAATAAGCTGTGGCCAGATCTAGACGTCAAAAAGGACTTCAATGACAACCACAGGGAGGAGATTACCGACTTTGTCCAATCGATCCCAGGATTTCAAGAATGCGATGAAGAAGATGTAGAAACCAGGAGGGCATGTGATGCAGAAAACTGGATTTCAAGTGCTAAATGATGACGAGATTGCGACTTCCGAGAATCCGACCCTGTCGACGATGACAACAACAACAACGAAAGTAGCAAGGGTCCATCAAAAGCTGACGCGTTTTCTGCACGAACAACAATTAGAGTGCTGTCCTACTCAACTACTGCTGCTCAAGAGAGTCAGAGACCTTGCAGCGAAAAAACAGCGATTATTTTCCACAATAAAGGTAAAATTGCGACATTTTGCACCTATTTTGTTTTTTTCTTCACGTGCGTTTCCCGCATGTGATGATTTTCAATATTCGTATAGTGTCCGGTTTCATATACTGTATGGATCGCATTCGGTTTTCGGTTATCCGAACAATCGCGTATCCGAACGGTGTTCAGTCCCAATTGATTCGGATAAACGACGTTCTACTGTATATATAATTCCACTTCCAAATTATATGTTTCAAATATCCTAGTCTAGGCTCTGTAGAGAAGACTTAGCTATATACGGGCAAAATATTATTATTATAGAAGTATTTTCCTTGAAAGGGAACTTTTAAAAAATATGTCAATTTTTGTCAAAAAGGGCCTTTAAATAGTTTTCTATGAAAATAATATTCTTAAAACAGTTTTATATTCTAATTCCCAAATGACTAACTCACACTAAATATCAAAAAAAAAAAAAATCATTTTTTTGCTTTTGCAAAATTACGGTTCTGAATGAAATCAGATACCCTAATATAAAAAGAATAAGATTACGATAATAATCGTGGAGCTATTTTCTATTTGGAAAAAAAAACATTTTGAAATCATATCCTGTTTATTAGCAGTCGGTTAAAATAATCTTGTTAGTATAAAAATTGAACATTTAATATAGATATATGCAAACGATTAATTAAAATTATTTTTATCACAAAAAAAATGGCGACGCAATTTTTTTATTCTTAGTTCTTCATTTCATTTTTTAAAAAAAGAATATTTAGTATAAATATTTTGTTCTTTCTTTTTTATATTCTAATGCCATGAGATGAGACACCCTTTGACTAAGTGACGCCAAATGAAGGTCACGAGGACAACTCCGGAGTTCGATATGCAACCATTCCACGCACGAGTAGGTTTTGGAGAGAGTTTAAATCGGTAAAACGACTCAAATAAAACCACTCGAGGAGAACATCGACAACAAAAGAAATACGCCTAAGAATTTTTTTTTTACAAAAGCTTGGAAACTTTTAGTTTTATCGCTAAAAAAGAAAAAAATAGGAAAGGAAATGTATGCGATAATGGTGGGTGTCTTATTGTCATGGTAGGAGAATAAAATATTTTGAGTTTTAAAACGAATTTCTCTCTAGGTATTGAGCTTGTTTGTTACTCTCTTTCCGTAACACTATAAATGTTACATATATTTTCGATTTAACGCGTCGCTTGTCGACTTAAATTAGGAAATGTCAAATTTAAACATTGTTTATTGAGAAGCTTATTTTTTTTCAATTTATGCCATGTAGTTTTTTTCTCCGTTACACATAAAATTCTATCAATCGAATTTGTATAAACGTCTTTTATGCTACTTTGATATTAAAAGTTGGTTTTATATTTAGTTTCGACAGAATTGTACCAGAGTTTCCCTAGTAACCAGATAAGTAAAGAAAATTTATAAACAAAAATTTCTTTTATAAGCCTAAATTCTCTAAAAGCTATGCTTAATGTATTCAGTCTATATCTGATAGGGGTTATGTTAAAAAATGTTGGATTTATAAAGAAAAACTTACATAAATACCCCAACTGCGACGATATTTTAATGGAAAAATATTAGATTTTATTTGATTTTTATAATAAAAATAGTTTAAACGCGTCTGAGTTCTTTTCATATTAATTTAATGTTATTGATTAATTTTTTTATTCAATGAAGTCATTAGAATTTATTTGGAAAGACATATGAAATAAAATGAAAAAGAAAAGAATGTTATTAAATAGAAACCTTATACATTTTTAAATAAAAAAAAAGGATATTGCATTGTTGGTAATGGGCTAAATTCATGACGGTCACATGATAAATGCAGTCACGTGTTCTCCATTGAATTCAAAATTCAATAAACTTGTATTTGTTCCTTTACTTGTAAAATTTAGATAAAATTTCAAATTTGATAGTTGAATAAAGATGTTCAAGTAGTAAGATAATTCAAAACATTTTCTCAACTTTAAAAAGAATTCTGATATTATACTTGTACTTTTAAATCATTTTTTGTTTACCTATGAGCATTATTGTTATTGATAAATATGTACTTTTTAAAAGAAAGTTTCTCTAAAAATCAAAAGTAGAAAGCGAAGGCAGCCCCGATTGGTGGACACAGGGGATTTTCATAAGGGATCATGACATCACATTAATTTATGAACTGCTTGACTGAAAACACATGATTATAATTCTCGTGTGAATATGACATTTGAATTTTTAGCCCGAATACATAAGGAAAAAAAAAATAAGTCCTCAGACTTAGTTAACACTATATAACTACATTGTATTATTAATAATATTAATTGTAACAAGAATTTCAAAAACATGAGACAGGAATATCTTTGTAAGAGTCACTTTCTACTTAGTTGCAATGAATGCGAATAAGAAAATCCAAACAGAAAATCGAACAACTGAACAGGATAATAAAAAGGACAAAAAATTGACTAGCGTAATTTAAAAGAAAAATAAGGTTTCTTAAAGTAAGTAGTAAATAAACAGTTGACTTTCCTTTCCTTTGAAATTTTAAAATGCTTCCGAAATTCAATCAGCACTAAATTGCCATTTTGCAATTTAACGATAACCAAACGATTGAATTAAACGGTTGCCATTCGCTTAAAAAGGAAAGGCAATTGAATAAATGCAAGGAACTAAATGAATTTCGTCTAAAAAAATCGTTTTTTGGGTTTTTTTTTTCATTTTTTAAAGATACTTTTATTTCATGGATATTAATGGAAGGTATCTTTAATATAGTTTATGCAGAATATTCTTTATTTTCACCATATAATGGAATATGTTTATGATTTAGTGAACAGATGGAATATTATATGGAAATAAAGAAAGTTATTTGTAAGTGTGTCAGTTATTTGGTTGTTTAATGGTCTTGTTTTTTTTTTTTTTTTAGTGCATTTTAGTGTTTTAGTCCGAAAAAGAGTTCCGAAAATTATAAGCAGTTAAATATATAAAATGTATATATTTTTTGCAACAAGTTATAAATTAATATTTTACAAAGGGGAACACCCCACCAAGTTTTAAGTTTTTTAGCTTTGTCGAAGACTCGCAATTTTTAACCGAAGGTTCAAAACTTCACAGAAATTAACTTCTGACATCATTTTTAATCTTACATTTAAACTTTTTAAAATTTGATTAATTTAACAGATGATTTTCAGGTTAAATGTTGAAAATTTGAATTATTGTAAAATCTGGCGTAGAACGCACACCTATACTTTTAAGCTGTATTTTTTTAATTTTAAGATTTATTCGCAGATTAACGCGCACCCCCTTTTTTATGAACATGAAATATACGTTTGCGATGTTCTTATGTATTGAGGTCATTTATTCTAAGTATTATCACAGGCTTTTGAAAAAACAGTATACACTTAGAATTACAACTCTTTAATTCACAAGATGTTTCATTTCTTTTAAATAAGCAGTATTTCGATATACGTAGAAGCCCAAATTTTTTTTAATGCTCATTTCTTTTTATTTTTAAAGCTGTCATCCCCCGGGAAAACGCACCAAATTTCGACCTTTTTTTTGTGTTAAAGGCGCGCAAGATTTTTAATATATATTTAAAACCCAAAACCAAAATTAATTTTATTTCATGATTCATTGGGGCTATACATTTACATAAAATATAATTTTTAATTTTGAAAGTATTGCTTTTATTATCCACTTAAAATGGGACAAGTACGATACAATTGATAAAAATCAGTCAAAAAGTCAAATCTAATTTTTTTAGCCAAAATTATTCTTTATATACTTCTCTATAACCTAACAAAATTTGAAAGTTCTAAACTTAAAACACCGCAGAATTATGTTATCTTTTACGTTCGCTTTTATTCACATCCCTATGGCAAATCACACAAAACTTTAAATCTACTTATCTCAGAAAGAGATAAAATAACATAAGTTTGTCTTCATTTAAAATACTAAGACTTTTTTTCTGTTGTGCCAATGTTAAATTTTTTTTACCATTGCTAATAAAAATGAAAAAAATTTTACTTTTTGAATTAAAGAAAAATACTTTTTTTTAAAAAAATTGAACTGAATTTAAAATTTTTAAAAATTTATGAAGTATTCATAACAAAAAGTTTTGAAATACAACTGTGATCGAAAAACCCATCCCAAACTTTTGTATAATAGTTTGACGTATTTAAATCAAATTTTATGCATATGTAAATTTTGTAGAAGTAGCTTTTAAAAAATCATTCACAAATTTTTCCTTAAAAATTAAAGGGTGCTTCTATAAAAATTTTCAGCACAAATTTTTGTTTTACATAAAACCTTAAGAGGCAACTAAAAAAATTTGAAAATTCTTAAATTAAATTTTTTGCTTAAATTGTACTATGTCCCATTAAATGAAAATTCCAAATATTTGATATTTATTGACCAATTTTAGAGCTTATCAACTGATTTTATCTTGACGAAGTGAGGAAAAGTATTTGCAATATTTTAAATCTTGTAAATAAATACTTATAATGCATCAAAAATTTTAATTAATTTTTAAACGGAACGATTCTAATTGCTTTAGTACTATAATATAGTTAAGGAAGTGAACGTTTTGAAATAAATAGTACGAAATGTAAAACTTTTATCTTTTGATTTTCTTATTAAGTGTAAAAATCTCAATTGGTTTTGCTTAATATTTTTAAAAACTTAAGAAAGATCAATACACGAAAAAAATAAATATATATATATACATATAAATAAAAATAATTAAAAACTTTTCAAAACTTTTTGAAAATATATTTCTTATTCTTTACGGAAAAAGTACAATTTATTTGCCCTGATGTGGCAATTTTTAAAAAGAAATAAAAACATTTGCCGAAAGTTATATATAGATTTTTAGTATTTTGAAATTTACTGTGAAACGTGAGAGAATTACAGAATAAGCATCTTCTAAAATATATATTGAGAATGTGTTTTCTCTTGGGGCACGTGTTAAAAATATTTTATAAAAGAAAATATGAATCAATACGTGCATATATCGATCTTATAAAAAATTTTGTTCTCAAAAATTCTTGGAAAAATTTTTATACACAGAATAAATAAGGTAGTAAGTGAAGTGAAGCACGTCGGTCACCTAATAACTTATTCTATGTCAAAAACGTTTTTAAGCATATTTTTATATTATTAAAAATTCAATAATGCTTCTATTAGATAAAAAATGTCACCATTGAATAACTAAGAGCAGAATATGAGAAATATTTTAATATAGTAGGTAAAAATTGAGTCTTACATTTCTGAATTTTGAAGATAAGGTCTTACATGAAAAGAGTTTAACTCATCCACGAAATTTCACTTCAACGATTATCTATATCACTCTTTATATGCAAGGAAACAAGTAATATATAAAAAAAATTAAGTCAATTCCTACTCTTAGGTCAACAAAGAAAAATTTATTTATAGTTACATTTTATTAAATAATTACAATTAATATAAATATGATATACTTATGACAGAATCACACTATTAAGTGGCAAAATAGAAAGCGATTTTCTTTTCGACATAGGGTGTTGAACTATTATTTCTGTGTGTTTGTTACTATTTATTAATTCATAAATCACATTCTCTGAAATTGGGTCATCCCAGGTAGAATTCGAACCCACGTCCTTTGGATTAGAAATCCAATGCATACCATTTTTGCCGGGGCAACAGGGCCTTTTTTTAAATTTGGTTTTTTTTTAAACATTTTTATTAACACTGAGCTGTGTTTTATTAAAGCTTATATACAGAAACAAAGAAATGAAGAAATATTTTTTAATTTCATTATATACTATTTTATTTGTTTATTTTTATGTTTTAAATTTTTTTATTTGCTTCAATAAATAATAATATTAAATCAATTTTTTTGATTATGTTTTCCGTTTTATTAGGTCATTTCAATTTTTCAATGTGTAAATTTTTTTATAAATGGTTCATTTTTAATCCCGATTTAATTAAGTAACCAGAAATCCGGATTGAAAAAAATAACCGGTTCAAACCCTTAAAAAAAACAAAATCTTTTATACGTAAACATAAAGCTGCGGAATATTAATCTCTCAATGGGTATTTTTTTAAACTAAAAAGTATACTTTATATTGAAACAACATATGTATACTTCACAAAATACAAATATGATACGGTCCTAATAATACTAATAAATAAGACTATTGCTTAAAACACACAAATCAGGTTTAAGTGCTGGTGATAACTTTTCCTTTCCAATAATAAACATCATTAAGATCTCGTTTTCG
>BMAV01027736.1:0-16265 GCA_019973955.1 Trichonephila inaurata madagascariensis | reverse complement strand
GTTGCGTTGGGAAACGGGAGACTAATGTAGAATCATATTGATGAAGGTTTGTACACATAGCAATGAAGCAGGGATTCACCGAACTATATTTTCCTAATTTTGTTCTAATAATTGTTGGTAACGCATTAATATGTCCCCGATAGCCTAATAGTTATAGTCACGAATTCGTAGCCGACTTGTCAATGGTTCAAGGTCTGGTATTCTAAAGGCCCACGATATAAAGGGGATTAATGCTCGTTAAATCTATCAGGCTCAAAGTCCTTCCGTTGGCATGGTGCATTAGGAGTTGTGGTACGCTTGGGAAAGGCATGCCAACTTAGATGTCGTTTTCGTCACTTGACCTCGCTTAAAAATTACGAGGTCTGTCACCATTTCACTCGTGCTACTTTGTAATATGACGTTAAGACAGTGCTTCTCAAAGTTTCAATATTCGCGACCCAATATTCAGTCATAATTTTAGTCGCCCCCCTTAAACAATAACGATGTATTGAATTCAATAATATACTTTGATGATAAAACTACGATACCACCGGAGTATATAAACGTCTCTTTCAGCCAAAGCATCAATTTTCCGGGACGTGTATATATGTCCTTCCAAAGTAAGACCTTTTCTGTGCACTGCTGACCATAAAATTATTCCGAAGGCTTTGGAATGCTATAAAAGGATCTTGTCAATGTTTGCGAAGGATTTTCTCTTATTTCAGGCTCTCTATTTGCTTCTTTATTCCTCCCCTCCCCCACTCACACTCAATACATCACATACGCGAGCCTACGTTGAAAACGGTAGATATTGGAAGCGAATCGCGTAACTTTTAATCGGCAGTGAAGGGATTTTTTTATTATAAACTGTACGAAGTGTTAACCGATAAGTGTTGATTATTTTTTTTCGACTTTTCAATATGCTCGCGTCCCCCTCGTAAATTTGTCACGCCCCTCAAGGGGGGAGCGCCCCACAGTTTGAGAAACACTGCGTTAAGAAACACTCATGCACCCATCTGTTTATAAATATTCACTTCGTAGGAAATACCTCAATTGATCAAAAAGTCTGAGTCTATCATTTTAGAAAAAACATAGAAATACATTCATTTTAATCGTATATATTTTTTTTCACTTTAGAAATTATGAAAGTAATTTAAATAAAGCATTATTTAACAGTGTACTTATTTTACATTACTAATTCAATTTATTTCCATACATCTTTTGTGTGCAATGGTATGATTAATTTGAACCTTGCTGACTCTTGAAACAATAAACATACATAAGTATATTATAGGAATGGTTCACATACTTCAGTGATATTTCCCGTTAGTTCCGGAAAAGAAAACAATTCGTTTATGAGTCGACTTATCTTTCATGGATTGCGCCGGAGAAAAGTAATATAGAAATAATAATCAACGCTTTTCTTCCAAACAAGGAACTAAATCTCCGGAGTATTGTATTGTTCGCTTCTTGGGGATATATACGCGATTATTTTTCTTTAAGCAGAAATCTGACATAAAATGTTTCATCACGAAAATAATATCGCATGGGAGCTAAGTGTTCAAAGAAATTTGAGGTTATTTTACACATATCGCACAATTTATTACTGAGTATGAAACTAAAATAGACCAGTGGGAGAAAAACCTCTATTTTCCATTAAATTTTAATTTTAATATTTTTCTTTAAATTCGTAACTTTGTTTCATAATTAATGATTAACTGATGAGAAAAATATTATTACATTAAATGCAGGGTGGTTTGCTACCAGACCGACAAACTTCCAGGGCATGTAGAGCGTACAGAGACAATTCAGAATCACAAAGGAGTGAAGGGTCGCAAAGAAGCAGAGAAAAAGAACATAACCAGCAACATATAAATGAGATACTAAACATTTTATTGAAGGTTGCACTGCAACAGGTGTTCAAAATTATGACCAGAAGTCGTCTGACAGGCCTAACAGCGGCACTGCATGAAATTCCTTACGCTATCGAAGATTTCTGGTCCCCTCAGGGGACTCACCTTCTTTATATGGGTACGGGTGTCACAATCCCGAGGTACCCTAGTGATCTTTTCCTTTTCCCAAAGGGTTTACTATCTTTGGTAAACACAGGTGTCACGACCCCGGGGTACCCCAGTGATTCTTCTCTATTTTCGACCCTCCATCTTGTCATCCAATTTCTTCTTTTCTTCTTTTCCCGTCCCGACCACAGACCTATGAATGTTTGGCGCAGTATAGCCAAAACTGGTTCTTGCGCCATAAAACACCAAACTCAACCAAACTCAATGGACAATTTCTGGTATGCCTTGTATCCTTATGGTAGTTACAGATATTCGAGCGATGAGATCTTCAACTGTGAAGGAAAGATCATCTCGTTCATCAAACTCTTCAAGGGACCAGAGCTAGATTCACGTCACCTTCTGTTCACGTTTGCGAAGGTCGTTTGAAGTGGAACACGCTTGTTCGAGTATCGTCCCTGGTAGAGTCTCCCGCAGAGAGACTGCCTGTTACAATTCGCAGCTTTTTATACGATGAGCACATCGACCAGTTCTTTGTGTGGATACAAATTCTTCCTACTACTTAAGAAAATGGATCACAAATGACGACTTCCAGCAGGATCTATTTTCACAAAACCTTCCACTCAGTGCCACCTACCGCAAGATTACCCTGAGGAATCTTCCAGAACGTGAAGAATTCCAGGCAGTGACACTGTCATGCCTGCCAAATGACTTCTGGTCATAATTTTGAACACCTGTCAAAGTACAATCTTTCAATAAAATGTTTTCCATTCCTTTAATATGTTGTTGTGTATCTGTTCTTTTTCTTTGCACCATAGCTCGCAACTATAGCATTTGCGACCTTGCATTCCTATGTGATTTCGATTCGTCTCTGGAACTCCTAAACACCCTGCAAATTTGTCGGCCTGGTAGCGAATCACCCGTATAAATTAAAATCTCATGTTCGATATGTTATTAAGATGGATTGAATGTCTTTATTCAAGAATTTTCGTATCAAAATTTCCAGAGGTGTGATAAATATCCATTTTAATTAAAATTTGCAGCACCAGTCTAGAAGATATGTATATATATATATAATTATCATAAAAAGGAATAATGCTGTACTATTAAATATCCTACAGAACAGAGAAAATTCTGAGAATTATAGGCAAAATCATAAAACTTACTATAACAAGAAAAAAGTCAATGAACAAAAACGCATAACTATCACGTTTTCTGACGTTCCCACTGACTTAAAGTAGTGAAGCAAGATTATGCTTACAGCAAGACATCCGCACAGGTATTGAAATGTTAACACATTATTGATTTAAGTTTTTCATATCATCTAAAAATTGTGGCCATTAAAAATCTAAAATGTTGATTTGGCTCCTTACTTTCTTGAATAAACTAAAAAAGTACTGAAAAATATAGAGATATTAATTAAAATTAAATGCAAACAAATTCAATTCAACAAAAAATAAATAAATACATAAATAAAATTAAAAAAATTATGCGAAAAAAACTTAAATGATAAAAATACTGTGAATCCTTCATTATTAAAAAAGTAAAAGTAGGTTTAAAGCTCACTTTAAAAGAAAAAAAATCAAAGAGGAGCCCTAGAAAAACGTAGTTTATTACCTGTGTGTGTGTTATAATTTTTTTAAAATAAGTCTTTAATAAAGAACAAACAAAATGTACTGAAAATAAGGACTAAGTTTGTATTTCGATTGATTTTATTGAATATATATATATATATATATATAATATGCAGTTGCACACACAAAAAATTTTCAAGGGAGGGGTCGAGGGTCAAAAGTCCACCATTTTGATATCATGCTCCATTACGCCACCTAGTATATTCTTTTGATTTTGTTGATTTTCGGGAACAAAAACAATAGAAAATTAATTATTGAATAAATAATAAGCATTAATTAATAACAAATACATTATTAAATTTTACGTAATATATACGTAGGGTTATAATCAATAGAAAAAAAAATCAAGGGCTATTGGGGTTTCTGGACCCCTAAGACCTCCCCCCTTGTGTGCGCCACTGTATATATGTATGCGAGAGAGAGTTGTGACGTTTTCGCATCAGGCTGCTGAAAAATTGGCTTCTTTATGTGGATAACACCGTTCACATCCACAAGGCTCCCCTAAATATTGAGGGGTATTTTCATTTGGTATCACCCAGAAACCGATGGCTGTGACCCCCAAAGTTTGGATTCGACACTTGCGGCCAAAACCCCGGGGGTTTTATTAAAAACCCTCCCCCAAAGGGGAAGGACAGTCCATTTGAAAACATCAACGAGATCGGTGTATTTTTGTCCTCCCTCACAAAGGACATATTCTCTGGAATTGAAAATTAATAGTATTAATAACTCCTATTTAAAAAAAAATTTTAATAACCCGTGAATTAAATAAATGATTTTAATTATTAACCCCACTCTACTTTTAAATTTTCCCAAACTCACATTTTTTGTGTTATTCTTTTGCCATTGAGTTGTTTTGATTAGTTTTAGCAAATTCTTTACCTGACAATCAATTCTTCTTTATTAGAAGAGTCTTAATGGATTAAATACAATTATTTGAAGGCTCTCATCCGTTTCCGGATATAAATCTTTAAGAATGAGCGGGATAATGAGATGGAATCCTTACTATCCAAGAGGGAATTCCTTTGACCCTTGAGAGTTAGCTACCGATTGGGTAAAAGATTGAATGTTTACAAATATAAGACAGCATCTTGAGATACAATTATTCTATAGATTTAATGAATAGTAAGATTTTTTTGCAGTTAAATTTTTCCCAACTACGTTCGGAGCCATGATTTTAAAAAAGCGCATAAATTAATAATTGTCATGATATTTAGTGTCACTTAGATTAAAACATAAAATTGTTTAAAAGGACTTTTTACAAAAAAATATTTAAATAAATATTTTGGCAAAAATTAAAAAAAATTTTTTTTTCCAAATGTTCCCCTTTTGGGAAAAAATTGCCTTTTTTTATAATATTTTCCTGTATACTCTACCTTAAAGAGTTCAACTAAATTTTTAAAAAAATTCATTTTTTTTAGAGTTACCCCCCTTTTAAATAATTATAGGCTTTTTTTTTTTAAAAATTCTCTGTTGTCGTAAAATGGATAAACCCATTCTAAATTATTATTTCTTCTAGTTGAGCCCTCTAAGAGGTTTAGCTATATGAGGAAAATATTATTCTAATAAACATTTTTCAAAAAAGAACAATTGGGAAAAAAATTTTTCTAATTTTAATTTTTCCAAAATATTGAAATATTTTTTTAAAAAGTCCCTTCAATTTTTTACATGATTCAATCTATTTTACCCAAAAATCATGAAAATTATCCATTGTTTCTTTTGAAATCACGGTTCCGAACGTAGTCGGATACCTTAAATTACAAACTTGGATTTTTTTTCTGCTAATATAATACGAAGTACGATGCAAGTTAATTCCCGGTCGGTGCATGAACCCCTTTTTTTAACCTTGTTTTGCCGGGGGGTGGCAAATATTTTTCCGCATCAGTTCAAATTTTTTCCCATTCTAGTTTGAATAAGACAGTATTGTGTCTAAGTGTCGCATCATGATAATCTTAAAATACGATCTGCGCAGATATCAAATTCCACGTGGAATTAAAAAAGACCAATTGAATAATTTCAATTCTTGAAGGAGGTGTTTGGAGAAAACTGCATGTCTTGTAGTCAATTTTTTGAATGGCACAAACAATTTTCGGACGGTTTAGAGGTTGTTGAAGATGATGAACAATCTGGTCGAGCTGTAACACCAATAACTGAAGAAAGCATTAAGAAAAGTAATGAAATCTTGCGTAAAAACCGGCGTTTGAGTGTTCGAAAGATGCCAGTTATTACGAACTACAAAAAACAATGAAAAAAATTTTTAATCAGGATTTGATGTGATAAAGTTTTGAAAAAACCGGTGAAAAAAATTTGACTTGGGCAAAAATAAACGGGAAAC
The DNA here is from genome assembly GCA_019973955.1 of Trichonephila inaurata madagascariensis. NCBI lineage: Eukaryota > Metazoa > Arthropoda > Arachnida > Araneae > Nephilidae > Trichonephila > Trichonephila inaurata. The sequence goes on along the minus strand of BMAV01027736.1, from coordinate 10,305 downwards.
AATTTTCCTGAGATCATTGAATGTTTTACAGAATATCCTGAAAGAGAAAAAAGTCATCACGACGAAACGGGGGTTTTTCAGACAACCTGAACTAAACAAAAATCATCCCTGGAAGACCACCATCACAAGGCAAAAAAAGCTAAAAAAAACAAGCCCAAACTGAAATCTTTTTTGTTTTTTTTTTTTTTTCTATTTTAAGGTATCTTTATTATTAAATGGGTATTTCAAACCAAAACAACCATGTTTTACATTGAGGTCTACAAAAGGCTTAGATAAAGAGTGAGGAAGGAAACCAGATTTTGGGGAGCAACAACGGGGAATTGTACCCGCATTTTTGTTCTCTGAAACATGGTTCTTGGAAGACAAACGTGTTACTGTGCTCTAGAATTCAGCGTACTCACCAGATCTGGCCCCATGAGACCTCTACCTGTTTACAAAAGGGAAAATGCATTGAAGGAACTCATTTTCAATCGTAGAAGAGGTGAAGGCAAAAACTGCAGACTTACTGAATGAAGTTGACACCTAACGAGCTGTAGCATTGCTTTGAACAGTGATAAACTTTTATGTAGCGATATATTGATAAGGAAGGGGAATAAAAGTTCTTTGCAATTTTTTTTAAAAAACTCTTTTTTTTGATAGTCCATTATTAAATGCCACACGTATATTTGGGCAGAAGGCTAATTTTTCTCCTTATTTAAAAATAAAAGAAAAATAAGTTAAAATTAATGAGGTAATACCTTTAGATAATTATAATTTAATCCCCCAAATATAATTTTCAGTAACAGTTTTTTCTTTATTTTAATACGTAAACATAAAAGTAGCCGTCGTTTGAATTTAAATCTTACAGTTGAAAGGAGATTTAATAGAATGAGGTTTTGACTTTTTTGAGTTAAAGTTCAGGTGATAACTAATTATGAAATAAGTTCAAATATAGTAATTATTTCAAAAAAGGGATTATTTATAGGAAATCCTTTCTTGGATTAGTGTTCTATTAAAAATTAAATCTATTTCACAAGAAAACAATCGAATTAACTGGCACTAGAATAAACACAAATGGATGTGTTGACGTGCCTAGTAATTTTAAACCACGATTAATTGTTGAAGACTACCTATGATTTGACTCCTTTATTCTAACTTTTCTCTATAGGTGAATCTTGAGATCTCTCTGCTTTTAATAAGCAGTGGGTTCCTTTATTTTACACAACTGTTTTTCGTTAAAATCAAGACTCGAAATAGTAGCCTGCCTTTGAAAGATCGGCGTGTAATTACTCTTGTGACAATGACCAGTTAGCAATCGCGAGGTGATTATGTCGAGAAATATTCTGTTGAAAATTCCCATCCAAAATATTTTCAAATACATGTTTCGTAGTATACAAAATCATTCTCATTAACAATTTCAGCAACTTTCTATTTGTAAAGTACATGTCATTGATTTAAATTGTAGAAGAGCCGCATTAATTTTGTCTAAAGCATAATAAATGTAACATCCCTAGTTTTTCATCACACAATTTTATTTAACAATGTTCGTTTAATGATTTTTATTCAGTATGAAGTGAAGCAATGAACTGTACTGAAATATTTATTAATTTTAATATGTCGATGTTATTACGCCTGCTAGCTTTATTTCTAATAATAGCGTTGAAAAGATGATATTTGCCTTACTCAGGCATATATTTAAACTGAATTTTATTGATTGACATAGGAATATGCTTCATTATTTATTCCTTTCACGTTGACTTCACTTATCTCATTTCTTAGCACAAAAAGGAGAAAAATGGTATTTTATTATTCTCTTAAGTTTAAGCGTTTCTATAGAAATTAAATACGTTCTTTTTGTAACTTAAATAATTTTGAAATTTACTCATTTTACTCATGACTTTATATAAGAAATAAAAATTACTTGTCGTAAATGTCGAAAAACTTAATATTTAAAATTATTAAAACCTTTATATGAATCTGGAAACATAAAGAAAAAAAAGGAATTATAACAAGAAATATAATTATGCATTCTTTTTATCACTGTTCCGCCAAGACAGCAGTTGGTCACGCTCACGTACTAGTGGACGGTTTTATCGAGTCGCGGGTTCAAAGCCAAGTGCCGCTGTAGAACCACTGTGTAGTGTGGCTGTGTGTGTGTGTGATACGTGTGTTAAATCTATAGAGACTTAGAGTCGTCCTATTGTCGTGGAATGGTAGTTTGGAGAAGGGATGCAAGCTCTGGTGTCATCCACGTTACTTGACTACGGTTCAAAACAATCCATGTTACTTGACCATGGTTCAAAACAACCTTCGTAATAGTGTCAGAGATCAATTAAATTCAGAACATCTTTATCTCTCATTTTAAAGTGTACAAATACTACACTATTTTGAATCTTGAATTCAAAAATAATTTAATTACTGTGTGTATGTGTGTGAAAAATTCATTTAACTCTTATGTCTTCATTAATAAAATATTTTTGAAAAATTTAAAGTAACACATTTTTTAAAATCGAAAAACTATTAAAAAAATCTTTTTTGTTTGATATGGAATTCCACTGCAGCATTTTCTTGCTAACATTCGCTTTTCTTATTACATCAGCGTTTCTCAAACTGTGGGGCTCCCCCTTATGGGGGGATGATAATCCTACCAGGGGGACGCAAGCATATCAAAAAGTCAAAAATAAAAGATTTTAAAAAATTATCAATTTTCTGAAAAGAATCAAAACACAATACATTCTAAAATAATAAAAAATACACATTTGCAATGGTGTAATATACCTATACATGTATCAGTATTGCACAATGTATTTTATCATTAATTCATCATACTAAATTAAGAGCAAGTTTAATAATTAATAGTGACCCCCATGAGTTGTCATCTGCAAAAATATATGCAAAATTTAATACTTATCTTGATAATTTGTACAGTTTATAATTAAATGCGTATTGTAGAATTAGCGTCAAAGTAATATAGAATTCAATACATTATCATTGTATGGAGGGGGGCTCCATGAAAATTATGATTAAAAATTCTGTCGAAAACATTGAAAGTTTGAGAAGCACTATATTACATCCTTAAATATAAATTATTTATTGCTCTTAATTTTAAAAATACATTCAAATCATCAAATTTCCAAAATGTTTTTAAAGTTATGTTTCTTTATTGTTTTTATGATTCCACGCAAACTATTCACATATTATTGGTTACTTTATTTTCCTATACCTCATTTTTCACTAAGCATCAAATCTTTCTTATCTTTACTTTCTCGAAATGCCATTCCATCCCCACAAACTGCCACAGAGCACTACAATCAATCAAAAAAAAAAAAACAATAATTTATCCTCCCTGAACATCTCCAAAAACTCAAAATCCACCGAAAAGAAACGCCAAATGCGATAGCCACATCGATTCCGGGTCTTCAGAGCCATACACCACGATCCCTCGTAACTCCAACCACCCACGCAAGAATGGAATCGTATCCAGGACGACCATCCTCCCCCCTCCCTAAAGAAGTGGGGGTCTGTGCGATGGCCTATCAACTCTCTTCTCTCGCTGATGCCCAATCAGCACACTCGGAAAAATAACACACAGGAGACGAGAAGCAGTTTTATGACATGATGAAAGAGGCTACGAACTGAGTTAAGATACCGGAGCGCATTTATCACTGGAGCTCCATGTTTTAAGCAGGAAGTCATTTCCGCGTCTTCAGGAAAAGTGAGTGTTGATTTTTCTTTCATTGTGTGGTATTAGTTGTAAGAGGCTGGTTTTTTTAACCCTGGGGTGTTGTTAGAATATACAGTGTAAGCATTTGGTCTGAAGTAGTAGAATAGTGAGAGTTATCTTTTTAAAAGAGAATGCGAAATTGGTTTGGTTCGGTTTTAATTTCGCATGGATTTAATATTTTTGTGATGACGTTTTTCACTGAGCAAGTTCATTAACTTATGCAAAGATTTGCTTTAAAATTGTAAGGGTAATTACGTTTGCAATCGAGATTTTTAAAAAGCGAATACGCGAATAGTTTGTTATGTACTGTCAATTGAAACAGTACTTACATTGATCTGAATATACCGTAAAAATCTGGCGTGTAACGCGCACCTATATATTAAAGGTGTTTTTTTTTTTATTTTTATGTACATTCGCCGTTTAACAAGCATCCCCTACTTTCGAAGAAACCTTAAATGTACACATGCAATGCTGTTATAATTAAAGCAATTTATTCGAAATACTATATCCCATTTTTTTGAAAAATATATTTCTACAACTACTACTTTTTTAAGCTAATAAAGTATACCACATTTCTTTTAAATATACAGTATTTGGATATATGTAGAAGTATAATTTTTTTTATTCCTATACTTATTTTTTAAATATTATTTTTACATCCGGAGTATAACGCGCAACCATAAATTTCTATCTTATCTATTGTGGCAAAAGTGCGAGCGTAAAAAGCCGGAATTTACGGGAACGCATTTCGCAGAAGATGCATCTGTTATTTCGTTCCTTAATGCATGTGAAGATTATTTTATAATTAGCTAAAATAAATCACGAATTAACACTATGAAACTAATTTATTCATTTTTAAATTATTTATTTGAATTGTATAGATTTTTATTATGTATATCGATATATACTTTAAGGTGACTAGTTCGAAACCCTGATTTAGAAAAAAAGCGCAAATGGATAATGTTTTTATATTTAGTGTAGTTGAATTAGATTATACATATAAAATGGTTTTATGAATATTATGTCTAGAAAAAATTATGTAAATGAAATTTTTGGCAAAAATTAAAGAAAGAATGGCAATATTTTCAAAAAATTCCCCTTTTTTGAAAAATGCTTTAATAATAGTTATATTATTTCTATGTTAAGCTAGGATTTCAATACGGGTCAGAACTAGTATTTTTAAAAAATTCATATTATTTTCAGAGTTGCAATCATTTGAATTAACGACTTTTTTTTTAAAAAAAATGGTTTTTTGTGTTTTACTTTATTCTGATATTGTAAAAAATGAATAAATCTACTTTTAAAAGAAATTTTTCAAAAACCGTTGTTCAATCCCGGTATGGGTCTTAGCCGTGGCCCCAAAAGGGAGGGTTTCCCGGTTTGGCCCCCCCCTCTCCCATAGCCCTAGATTTTTTTTCAATTGATTGTAATCCTACGCATATAGTATTTAAAATTTAATTAACTATTTGTTATATATAATTGTTTTGTTAACTAATGCTAATTATGTATTAAACAATTGTTTTTGATGTTTTTCCCTGAAAACTGACAAAATCAAAAGAATATGTTCGACTGCGTACTAGAGCAGGGGTGTCAAACCCAAATGACCTTTCGGACCACTTCGGAAAAATATTATAATCCCCGGTTTGCATAAAAATATGTTTTTTATATCAGATTTGGAAACAAAAAAAAAAACATTTATTCGAGAAAAAATTTCAAACAGAATGCATTATTATTTTTTTTTCATTTTTTTCAGTGGACATCAATAATATAATAATGTTTATGTAATATAATAATGCAATGATCAAATATTGTTTGAAATATTACAGTTGCCATTTTCTTGAAAATTACGGAATTCCTTTTGAATTGATCTTTCATTACTCATTATTGAAATATGATTGTGCTGTCATTCACAAACGATCAAGTATACATTGCCCATTATATCTTAACCGTCTTAAATATATTTCTTTAAACTTAAAAGAACATCTCTGACTGCCTCTTGCTTTTTGGGCACTTCAAACAGAAAAGGAGGAGGAGAAATAAAAGTCGCACACACACACAGAGAACCATGTACCATCCATAGTAAAGGATAAGCATAAGGCACAAATCGAAATTTAAAATTTATTATATATATATATATATATATATATATATATAAATTTCCCCTCAAATAAATTTCAAAAAAGAAAAAACTTTAAAACCTAATTTTAAAAATTTTTAAAAAAGTTGGGGCCAAATTACGTACCCGGGGGGGCCGCGTGTTGGGCACCCTGTACTAGAGCATGAACAGAATGGTAGACTTTCAAACCTGGACCCCCCCATGAAAAAATCTTTTTTCGCGCCCGGTCTTAGTATATAATGTCAAAAAATCATTATAGAAACATTTTTTTCCCAAAAAGGGGATTTCGGGAAAAGTGTCTTCCCTTTTTTTTATTTTTTAAAACAGCATTTAAATAGGTATTTCTTGAAATAATATTCTTAAAACAATTTTATATGTATACTAATTCAACTAATTTTAAAAAAAATAAATTATTTTTATTAATACGATTTTTAAAACCATGGTTCCGAATGTAGTTATTTAACTTAATATCTTAAGGCTATACTTTAGAGCAGCTGTTCTTACTAAACTGTGGTCCATGGACCTCTAGTCTCTCTAATAGATCTATAGAGTCTCTTATGTAACGTTGAGATTTCTTTCTTATACGAACTCAGAAAGGCATCGCGGAAAAATTGAAAGATATTAGATAGATTACTAAATAGTCCCCAATGGCTCACTAGAAGTTGTATTTGATGGGAAAAATATTAAGGGGGGAAAGGGGATATTCAAAATCTTGGGTGTCCCGATGTCAGCGGGTATATATTAAATGGGGGGCGACATCGAGAGTTTAAGAACCGCTGCTTTAGAGAGTTGTCAAATAAATTACTTCCAATATTTTATTACTTCCAATACCAAATTTTTAATGCATGTATTTAGAAATTCTACATGGATTAAAAAAAATTTTAATATCCCACTACGTTCGGACCTGATTTTAAAAAGGGGGATAATGGAAATTTTCTGATTTTAGTGTCACTTAGATTGTAATGTATAAAATTGTTTTAAAAATATTTTGACAAAAAATTTTAAAACCCTATTTCGGCAAAAAATTTAAATTTGAATAACTTTCTTCGTTCTCCCCTTTTTTGGAAAAAAAACTCTATTATTTTATTTTGCCTTTATAGCTCAGACCTCTGTAAACTAATATTTTTGAAAAAACACTTATTTTCAGAGTTACCACCAAATTGAAATAATTTTTTTTTTTTTTAAAAATTTCCCCCTTTTTTGAAAAACATTCCCCCTTTTAAGTTATAAAAAAAAATTGGACCCTCTTCAATCTGACTTAAAAAATATTATTTTAAAATTTTTTAAAAAAAAAGAAAATGGGTCATTCTATGTCATTTTGAAAATATTTGCAAAAATTTTTTTTATTGTACATTTTTAAAAAATTTTTTTAACATTTTCTAAATTTAGGGTAACACTAAATATCATAAATATTATTTTAGTTTTGCAAAATCACGGTTGGAACAAACCCTTTTAAACCTTAAAAAGTCATGCTAAACATATAAATTTTATGTATTTTAATTTTATTCTGAGGTTTTTTTTAAAGGATTATATTTCAGTTTAAATTTAATTCTTTTTATATATACATGTCAGCAGGGACTTTTTTAATTTTTTTGGGGCCCCGGGGGCCAAAGAATTTAAGTTTTTTTGGGCCTGAGTCCCATTAAAATGGGCCCCTACCGAGATCATTAAAGTAACATAAAACCCATTCATTGTCAAATACTCGTTAAAACGGTAATTTGAAACAAATAAATGTGCACGACTCACATTCTCAAAAACCTAGGCACAAACCCGCATTTCATCTAAATGAGTTGAATGTTAGATTATGGTATTAGGCCTAGACACATGGACAACGGTCATCACGTACTAATAAAGTATTGCTACTTTTGCCAGTTGAATTGCAGTTTGAAATTTCCTGTTTTTTGGAAAATATGTACGGGAATAATATTTGACCATTAAAAATATCTGGACAAAACAAGGTCCCTACCGAGGGAGACAGTTATCCAAGATGTTCCTGCATGTCAGTTGAATTTGCTAAGATTCACACCCAGAACTACCACCCCGCCGGGTGGAAAAATTTTTAGTTTTAAACCCTTTGTATTATTTTTTAAACTAGAATTTCTCTGTAGTATATATTATGTGCATTTTATTAATGAAAGTAAATGTTACTTTAACATTTAAAAAGTAGAGTAATATTCATAATATATTTGGAAGGTATTTATCAATGCAATTAAAAAGATACATCTTATATGCATTGTCTTTTTATTTTGATAACATTTGTTGCCAGATATACATTTTTAATATCACAAATTTTTCTATACTATTAGTTCCCAATAGGCATATTTTTACATTTTTTAAAATTTTTTTAATTTGTTCTGGATATTTTTTTTTTTGTTTTTTTTTCTTTATTCAAGATTTATTTAATTTTTAAAATATCCCCCATGACAAGAAAAATTTTTGAAACAGTAAGTAGAAATTTAATTTAAGATGAAAGTTTTTCTCAGATATTACATCATATTGAAGGAATAAAAATTTTTAAAATTTTCCCCGTTTTATTGGTTTTTTAACAAAACCACAAATTTTTTTATTGTTTGAATTTTTTCAAAATAAACTACTTTAAAAGAACAAAAGCATCGGAAACTTTTTTCCTTTTCAATAAAATGAATAAAAAAAAAAAATTTTCCTTTTTTAACCGTTAAAAATTCATTACTTTTTTGTGTACCAGAACTACCATCAAAATAAATATTTTCGTAAGGAATAATCTAACACAGAGGAAAAGGAATTTATATATTTTTCAATACGCAATACACTTCTCCGCAAACTAAAATGACCTTCAATATTCTCGGATAACACGATTCCAAATCCCTGTTTCTTTTTCCTTCTTTTGAGAAATGTTCCGTTCTTCATTGCTTTCTACTTATCCTCAGAACTAAAATATATCTGCTCTGCTTGAATGTAGCAAATGACCTGCAAAGAAAAGATTTCTACTAGTTCTTTTCTTGACAAAATATGGAACTATATTCTAAGCTCTCGACAGATTTTTTTTTTCAATTTTATTCATTATAGATGCGGGACCAAATAGACGTAGTTTATAAGGCAATTCAGAAGAGGGGTTGAAATTTCGAAGAATTCTAAAAATCTGAATTTCCCCTCTCTCCTGTCTGTTTTTGGTGATTTTCCCAAAAATTTTGGAAAATTTTTTGAAAAAGGTGTACTCTAGTTCAGTGCTGCCGAACCTTTTACCCCAAGAACCGGTAGCGTTTAAAAATTTCCTGGCCCACCAGTGGGGAGGGACATCGTTGTTTGCTTTAGATTGCTTTTATTTAATAATTATAATTTAATTGTATTTAGATATTTTTTCGGAATAAAATAATTACATCAAAATAAATATAAAGTTATTTAACATGAAATATAAAAGGATTTCAATGGAAAGTCACAGAAACCTGAGAGAAATACACCCTAGAATGTAAAACGGAAATAAAATAATGTTCCTAGGACGGTGCAGTACTATTTGATCCAAGAACTGGCACTCGTCCGCTTCTCGGAGGTCCGGGATACCGCTCTAGGTGAAACCAATCGCCAAAGGAACCCACATCCGTTGCTGGTTTAACGAAAGATGGGGGACGGTAGCCGAGTGATTATATCGGATCGTGGCTCCTTGTCACGGTTGGGGCCCCTCCCCAAAGCCCCCGTGAGGGCAGCGTGCACGTTTAAAACTTCGAACTGAAACGTCCCTCGTTGGTGTGGTGTGGTACGGGAGGGGTGCAGCTCAGGTGTCGTCCCCGTCACTTGACCATGTTCAAAATGGGGGGTCCGTCGCCAAAAGCCCCGTGTAGCTGAACGTCGACTTAATATTCAATCAATCATTAACGAAAAAAAAGGGCCCGCTTCGAAAACAAGCACAGAAAAAAAGAAATACGGAAAGTACCAAAAAGTGGGGGCCCAAAAAAGGTACACGCTACTTTCCAAAATGAAAGGACCTGGGGCTAATGCCCCAAAATTTAAAACCTTAAGTATGGGAAGAGGTCTTTTCAAATGATTGGTCCTGTTTGCCAGTTCTTGAAGGAAAGGGGGGGGTTGGAGGGAGATCAAAATAGGCGTCCTTCTCCTCCCCGAATAAAACGCATTTATTTAGGGGGGATTACTTGCTTTAAAACCCAAGTTTTGGCAAAGTGGTTTATTCAAAATAATTGCGCGCTGTGACAAATGTCTCAATTGGTGATGAATGTGTGGAAAAATAGTGCAAGAAGTATATGTGATGTTAAGGTGTATTTTTTTATGCTGGCAATTAAGTTTCTGTGTGAAAAACAAGAACAGAATAGTTCCGGAATGCGTCTGGTATGTTTTGTTTTATTTCCATGACGTTTTGAAAGTTACAACAGGGGAAAGAGTATACATAAAAAAAAACACATAATCAACAACAAAAAAAAACAGAAACAGACATTTAAACAACATGTTTTGCTTGAACCTCAGAAACGTCTTTGCAAGCGTGCGGGGTAGGAAAATA